>SJYT01014255.1:87166-111272 GCA_006410635.1 Cephalophus harveyi
GCAAAGAGCCAGACACGACTGAGCAACTGAACTGACTGACTGACTGAGCTACCGAACTGAACTGAACTGAACTGAACTGAAAGCAAAACCAACACCCCGTTGTGGATGTGACTGATGTTGAAAGTAAGTCTGATGCTATAAACAACAGTATTGCTTTGGAATCTGGAATGTTAGGTCCATTAATCAAGGTCAATTGGAAGTTGTCAAACAGGAGATGACAAGAGTGAACATCTACATTTTAGCTATCAGTGTACTAAAAAGGATGGGAATGGGCAAATTTTATTCAGATGACCATTATATCTACTACTGTGGGCTAAAATCCCTTAGAAGAAATGGAGTGGCCCTTATAGTCCACAATAGTCTAAAATGCAATACTTTGGTACAGTCTCAAAAACCACAGAGTGATCTCTGTTCATTTCCAAGGAAAATCATTCAGTACCACAGTAATCCAAGTCTATGTCCCAACCACTAATGCTGAAGAAGCTGACATTGAACAGTTCTATGAGGATCTATAAGAACTTCTAGAACTAACATTAAAAAAAAAAAAAAAAGTCCTTTTCATCATAGGAGACTGGAATGCAAAATTGGAATTCAAGAGGTATCTGGAGTAACTGGAAAATTTGGCTTTGGAGTATGAAATGAAGCCGGGCAGAGTCTACAGAGTTTTGCCAAGAGAATGCTTCTTGGTGTCATAGCAAACACCCTCTTCCAACAAAACAAGAGACTACTCATGGACATCACCAGTTGGTCAATACTGCAATCAAATAGATTATATTCTTTTCAGCCAAAGATGGAGAAACTCTATACAATCAGCAAAAAAACAAGACTGGGAGCTGACTGTGGCTCAGAATATGAAAACACTATTGCCAAATTCAGACTTAAATTGAAGAATGTTGGGAAAACCACTAGATCATTCAGGTATGACCTAAGCCAAATCCCTTACAATTATATAGTGGAAGTACAAACAGGTTCAAGGGATTAGATCTGATAGACAGAATGCCTGAAGAACTATGGACAGAGGTTTGTAACATTGTGCAGGAGTCTGTGATCAAAACCATCCCCAAGAAAAAGAAATGCAAAAAGGCAAAATGGCTGTCTGAGGAGGCTTTACAAATTGCTGAGAAAAGAAGAGAAGGGAAAGGCAAAGGAAAAAAGGAAAGATATATCCATATGAATGCAGAGTTCCAAAGAATAACAAGGAAAGATATGAAAGCCTTTCAAAGTGAACAATGCAAAGACACAGAGGAAAACAACAGAATGGGAAAGACGAGATCTGTTAAAGAAAATTAGAGATTCCAAGGGAACATTTCATGCAAAGATGGGCATAATAAAGGACAGAAATGGCATGGACCTAACAGAAGCAGAAAATATTAAGAAGAGGTGGCAAGAATACACAAGTACTATACAAAAAAAGATCTTAATGATTCTGATAACCACGATGGTGTGATCACTCACCTAGAGCCAGACATCTTGGATTTCAAAGTCAAGTGGGCCTAAGGAAGCCTTACTATGAACAAGCCATGTGTAGGTGATGGAATTTCAGCTGAGCTATATCAAATCCTAAAAGATGATGCTGTGAAAGTGTTGCACTCAATATACCAGCAAATTTGGAAAATTCAGCAGTAGCCACAGGATTAGAAAAGGTCAGTTTTCATTCTAGTGTCTAAGAAGGACAATGCCAAAGAATGTTCAAACAACTGCACAATTGCCATCATTTCACAGGCTAGCAAAGAAATGCTCCAAATTCTCCAAGCTAGGCGGCAGCATTATGTGAACTGAGAACTTCCAGATGTTCAAACTGGATTCAGAAAAGGCAGAGAAACCAGAGATCAAATTGCCAACATCTGCTGGATCATAGAAAAAGCAAGAGATTCCTGGGAGAATATCTTCTTCTGCATCATTGCCTATGCTAAAACCTTTGACTGTGTAGATCAAAATCAAACTGCAAAAAATTCTTAAAGAGATGAAGAGACCCTACCACCTTACCTGCCTCCTGAGAAACCTATATGCATGTTAGGAAGCAACAGTTAGAACTGGACATGGAACAACAGATTGGTTCCAAATTGGGAAAAGAGCATGTCAAGGCTGTATATTATCACCCTGCTTATTTAAACTATATGCAGATTACATCATGAAAAATGCTGGGCTGGATGAAGCACAAGCTGGAACCAAGAATGCCAAGAGAAATATCAATAACTTCAGATATGCAAATGACACCATCCTTATGACAGAAAGCGAAGAGTGACTCAAGAGCCTCTCAATGAAGGTGGAACAGAAACATGAAAAAACTGGCTTAAAACTCAAATTTCATGGCAAAAAGATAGATAAGCAATGCAAACAGTGGCAGACTTCATTTCCTTGGTCTCCAAAATCCCTGCAGATAGTGATTGCAGGCATGAAATTAAAAGATGCTTGCTCCTTGAAAGAAAAGGAACAATAAACCTAGGCAACATATTAAAAATCAGTGCCATTACTTTGCTGACAAAGGTCTGCCTAGACAAAGGTATGGTTTCTCCAGTAGTCATGTAAGGAACTTAGAGTTGGAGTATAAAGAAGGCTGAGCACTGAAGAATTGACACTTTTGAACTGTCGTGTTGGAGAAGACTCTTGAGAGTCCCTCAGTCTGCAGGGAGATCAAACCATTCACTCCTAAAGGAAATCAGTCCTGAATATTCACTGGAAGGACTGATGCTGAAACTGAAGCTCCAATACTTTGGCCACCTTTTGTGAAGAGCCAGCTCATTAGAAAAGCCCCTGATGCTGGGAAAGATTGAAGGCAGGAGAAGTGGATGACAGTGGTTGAGGTGGTTGGATGGCATCACTGACTCAGTGGACATGAGTTTGAGCAAGGTCCATGTGTTGGTGATGGACATGGTATCTTGGCATGTGGGAGTCCATGGGGTCAGAGAGTCAGACACAAGTGAGCAATTGCACTGAAATGTATCTAGAATGTCTTTCAACATCATTTAAAAATAAAATTTATTATGTTAAGAATCCTGTCATTTGACCATGTACTCACCTACCTGCTGCTGCTGCTGCTGCTAAGTCGCTTCAGTTGTGTCCGACTCTGTGCGACCCCATAGACGGCAGCCCACCAGGCTCCCCCATCCCTGGGATTCTCCAGGCAAGAACACTGGAGTGGGCTGTCATTTCCTTCTCCCTATCACCCCCTCATTCTATCTTTATAGTAAGAATTTTACAGGCATATTTTTTACATAGTGTGATGAAAGACATCAGCGTCATCCAGAAGTGATTGCTATGTGCTCTTCTGTTATTGTTCAGGCCTCACTGCATTTCTTGCTGCACTTTCTACTACTTCCTATTATAAAAGCATTGGTGAAATCATTATTTTTGCTAATAATCAATCAATTCTGAGCTTCTCCTCTCCTTCCTCTTTCCTGCCAGAACCCCAGTGGTACTAATGCATAATTGGTTAGCTTCATATCCTATACGGCAAATAGGAGAGAGTCATGCCTGATGTAAGAAAAAATGTTAACTAGTTTATATAAGGAGATTCTTAAATAAGTTGCAGTATTTAGTGTGACTATTAAATGCTATTGAGACACATTGATGATTGATATCTGTTAAAACGATTTTTTCAGAATAGAGTTTAATCTTTCCTAATTTGAAAAAAAAGTTTACAATACAGAGTGAATTCTCTCTCAGAATATATGTCAATTCTACCATGGGGAGACAGGTTTCCAAGTCACAAGAGAAAGGGAACTCAAATATGATTATACTTTTAAAATTAAAAAAAAGTAAAATTTCATATTATTGTCTCTGTCATTTGAAAAAATTTTGAATTTGAGATGACTAAATGTATTAATAATAAAAGAATTTGTTTTATGTTTATATAGAGGCTCAATGTTCACAAACTTCTTTCCTGAATTCTATCATGTGATCTCTGTAATACTTCTATGAGATAGGCAGAGAAGGTATTAAAGATATCAGTTTTCAGATGAGGAGATCCAGGCTTAGAGAAGCTCGACTGGAGAAAATTCACCAAAGTTAAAGAAATTATATAAGTGCTCAACCCAGAACCTCAAATCTGGCCTTTGATTCAAACTCAGTACTCTTTACCCTTATAACCTGGAGAGAGGTTATAAATCTGTAGTGGCAAATAGCATCCACTTTGCATGCCAACCCTGATAAATTCGATGGTATGCTTGAGATGATTCTCGAAGGGCATGTAGAGGATAGCCAGATGAGATAAGGCATTTCAGGTGGATAAAATTACAAAGGTAAAGGTCTGGTAATGTAAGACTACATACGGCTTTCAAACATCTCTATGTTTTTCTTTTTATTTAAACTAAAAATGTTCCTTTATTTTAAAATATTTGTTTTAGCTTCTGAGTCTCTAATGGAAAATCCTCTTCTGATTATGCCAGACTCCTTTGAGCTTCATCATGGCTCACTACAGCTGGTTCTCTACAGTCTTGTCAGGCCTCTGGATCATTTATTCAGAGTTACTGCCAGGTTAACCTGATGGCAGTTACCCAGCAATGTGTCTTTCTAGAAGTTTGTTCTGGATAATTAGAGAAAGGCTTCATCGTGCCTGGTGACTGTCTATGAAATATTTTCTAATTTCATACCAAAATCATGAGCAGAATGAATAAACCTCGTTGGTAATGAGGTTCAAAATTTTGCTATGTAATTAAAAGATTTTGGATACTTTCCCACGTTTTCAATTAGTAATTTATGATAGTTGTATTTCTGATGAAAATTAACATAATGATACCAATTATTGTCTTAGCCAACATTATTTTGCCCTTGCCATGTTTCATGAACTTTTAAAAAAATTTACATGAATGATTAACATTGCTTGTAATCCTTATAATAACATACTCATCTCCATTTTATAAATAAGGTAAATTAAGTTAGAAATATGAAACAATTTGATAAATTCACTGAGCCATTAAGAGATGCAAAAAAGTGAAAATATTAGTTGCTCATTTGTGTCTGACTCTTTGTGATCCCATGAATTATATGTAGCCCGCCAGACTCTTCTGTCCACAGAATTCTCCAGGCAAGAACACAGGAGTGGGTAGCTATTCCTTTCTCTAGGGTATCTTCCCAAACCAGGGATCAAACCTGGGTCTCCTGCATTGGCAGGCAGATTCTTTACCATTTGAGCCACCAAGGAACAGGGCTGCAAACCTTTGTCTTTCTGTTCCCATATATAAGTGCTCTGAAACATCATCTCTTATATCACAATTGCTTAACTCTGAGGCTCTAATGAGGAAAGCAGAGAAGAAAACGAGCCTGCATGCACACACAGCCATGCCATCAACATTTTTCCATAGAGGGAAAAAAAATCACCTCATAATGGTTAAAAAATAGAAAATCTGCTTAATACATGTCATAGTTGTTAGCACACGTAACCAAGTGATTACATTACGTTCAGTACATATCTACAATATTTTTTTCTGGTATCTTAACCTGTAACAAGTTCCATTTCATATTCTGACCTAAGAATTGTTTCAGAATCCAGCTCCCAAGTTAGTTCTTTAGGCCACATTTGCCAACAAAACATGATGAAACTTTAGTGAGAACTTAAATCAGAAAAAAAAAAAGCAAATGTTCCCCCCTGCCCCCTGCCCTGGCCCCTGCAACCTGGCTTGATTTCTGCAGTGGCTAAACTACAGAAGTTGGTGTACTCAGACACCTTTTGGCTTTTTCTAAGGCTTGGCGTTATTTAACACCAACAGCTATTGACCTGATTTCCTTTGAACTCCAGAATATTGCCTGAATAAACAGATTACTAATATGGCAAAATTCCTGGTGAGCATTTACCTTTCTTAATCTAGTGAAGATCTGCTGCTACATGTGGGGTTATCTGAATTGACAAGGAATGTGTCCAAGAGATATAGTGATTGAGAATTACTCACACATCTACTTCTGCCAAGACAGAAAACAGGGTTTTCAATGAATGATTACCAGATGGTTATCTGAGAGATTTTGGCTATATTCTAAGCTTGATAAGCAGAAAGATACTCAAGAAAATAGAGACTGTTTGCCATAAAGTTCCATATTCCTTGTCTTGAAATGAACATCCTGATTGTTTCGGAGTATAGATATGATATAAATAAAGTACTTAAAAGAGTACCTATCACAAAGCATGTGATCAAAATTTTACTCTGATACCTTCTGCTTATTCTTTGAATAAATCACTTAAATGATTAACTATTTACCTTTTAGGGAAGTTTATGAGGTGTTTTCTCTATGAAGAAGTATGATTGTTTTAACTGGCCCATTGATATATCTGTAAGAATAAACTGCCTCATTGTTTTGCTCTTCTCTTTAGGCCTTTGGAAAAGGCTAGGTCCTAAGTTCCATCAATTTTAACACTATCATACAATTTTAATAAACCATACTTCAGAGCCAAAATTGTTTCCTGAGAACAGGTTATTATAAGGTAGATGGATTCTCTATGCAGAGATGTTGGCTTCCTTTTGACCTGAGGATTCCTTTGTACCTTAATTAAAGAGCAGAGCCAGGCACACTAAGAAAGGCTCTGACAAAGGAAAGGGAAACTCATGCCTTCAGGATTGCTAGTTCCTCGTCTAGGGCTTATCCAACAAGCCGTTTTCTAAACGTTTATTAAATCAAGCAAAACAGTGTTTTTCACATGTCTTAGTGCCTCTAGAATCAAATCAATTCAAAATAGGTGGCAAAGGGAAGTATGTAAATCACAATTTACATTGAGAAATTGATTCCTTTCCCCAAATAGTGCAGAAACATCAAAGCAACTATGAACAATGAGAATGAAAACAGGGATTTTGAGATGGAAATTGAGTTTTTAATGCTTTGCTTATAGTGTATAGGATGTTAATATGGGTTTAAAACAATCTTCCTTTTTGGTTTTTTACCTCAGAATAAATTAATTTTTTTTTTATTTTAATTGCACTTTGTATTAACTGTATTCGTTTACCATGTGGCCTTTTCAAAGGTCTTTGAGACTTTTAAGGGAAAAATCAAGAAGCCATAAATTAGTGCTTATTTATATTTCTTTGATTTGGATATTTTTAAACATTTTATTTGAGTGTATATAATTTGCAATATTGTGTTAATTTCCACTGTACAGCAAAGAGGAATATATATATATATACATATAAATAATTTATTCATTTTTATTTTATTTTCCCAGATAGGCCATTTCAGAGTAATTGAGTAGTAAAAGTGCCTAACTCTGTAGGCTTACAGACTCACTGGTCTTCAGTTCAGTTCAGTTCAGTTCAGTCACTCAATCGTGTCCGACTCTTTGCGACCCCATGAATCGCAGCACGCCAGGCCTCCCTGTCCATCACCAACTCCAGGAGTTCACTCAGACTCACATCCATCGAGTCCGTGATGCCATCCAGCCATCTCATCCTCGGTCGTCCCCTTCTCCTCCTGCCCCCAATCCCTCCCAGCATCAGAGTCTTTTCCAATGAGTCAACTCAGCAGGAGGTGGCCAAAGTACTGGAGTTTCAGCTTTAACATCATTCCTTCCAAGGAAATCCCAGGGCTGATCTCCTTCAGAATGGATTGGTTGGATCTCCTTGCAGTCCAAGGGACTCTCAAGAGTCTTCTCCAACACCACAGTTCAAAAGCATCAGTTCTTCGGCGCTCAGCCTTCTTCACAGTCCAACTCTCACATCCATACATGACCACAGGAAAAACCATAGCCTTGACTAGACGGACCTTAGTCGGCAAAGTAATGTCTCTGCTTTTGAAAATGCTATCCTAGCCAGCCTCAGTCCCTGCTCTGTAGCCTATGTGGCCCCAAGAGTCACATTTTCTTCAGATCTCTACTTTTATACTTGAAATTGTAATGTGTAATTTATGCATAAGGCATATAGTCTAGATTTCAAATGAAAATTGGATATTTCTGTCCAATCATCTTTGTTGTTCTTAGATTGTAGCTTAAACATGAGTGTTCAAGATATTTTTTCCCTGTTTGCAGACATTTTTAGAATTGTAGTTTTCATAATTTAATGATTATAAAATATATCTTATGAAATCTCATGTGGTGAAAGACGATTCAAATATTTTATGTTTTGAATAAATAATAGTGTATCATTTGTCTCAGTATTTGAAAAAAGATGTCACCATACTGCATTTTAGTGAAATGCAGTCTTCTGTGAAATGTGACAGTGAGGGTAAAAGACAAATAACTATGTTTAAAAGTTCATTACAAATTTTGGCACAGTTGTTGTCAATCCACATTGCAAATAAAATATCTAGTCACTATTTATAAACTACATTTTAAAATTATATTTACATACTATTTTTAAGTTGGTTATATTTGGGTATGAGTATCAACTATACAGAAAAAGAAATTTTCAAGAGTAAGTTGGCATTTGAAAATACAGCAGAGAAGAAAAATAATGTTTTCTCATGATAATCCAGGTAGATATGTGCTATCTTATTTAATATTAGTATTTTCATTGTAATTACTAATATTCATCAATCATGGGTAATATTGCATACTATTTGTATATCTTATATTTTTCTCTCAAAAACACTCTTACCCACCTCTGTGCTCAGTGAGACTTATGGTTTGGCCTATATCAAAGGGCTCCCTTGCCCACTGGCTTCCTGTTTGGTTAAGCAAATGAGAAGATTCCGGAAGAGATGTGAGCAAAGAAGCAAAGCGAAGTTCTCTGCTTCCTCTCAGTGGCTTTGGTGAGGGCTGGCTGCATCCCTTGACCAACAGGTAGTGACTCCTGACAGACAGCCTTCTTCTCATAGAGCTCCTTCTCCACTTTCACTGAGACAGACCCTTCTCTGCTCCAGGACTATGTATGACACCATGTAGAAACAGTCTCACTCTCTAGAACATTAAAGCTATGTTTTTGCATGCATAAACCAAAGTCTTGAAACCAAAGACTTTCATCAAACATTTATTGATTATCAGACAAAGGGCTTTGAAGGCTTAGAGATTCACAGTTCTTACTAACTTGCTCTATGAGGAAGGTTGTCAGTATCCAGTCCTTAGATTCTTTACAGTATTTTTTTTTCCAAACACAGGTGTAACTGCATTATTATATCATTCCTCTGGCCACACCAGCAAAACTCACATTTGATGGTGACGCCCATTTTCAAAATAAAATTTAAATTCTTAAGTATGGTATGGAGATACTTAAGGAAAGGGATTCTACTTGATCCAACTTTAGTTCTCATTTAAACATTATCATTACTAATGTCTCACCCCACTGGATGGATCATCATTCTGTTCCATGCCCTAGGCCTCTCAGTTGCATGTTTTTCTTTTTGCTTACTTACCCCTTTTCTCTTTTTTCCATTTATAAGAGGAAAGGTGTTCCTGCCAAGATTTAGCCCAAATGCCTCACTATCCCACAAGGTCTTCCAACTCCAATGAATGACAGTCCATTGTTGGAGTTTTCCTTTTATCAAGGTTAAGGATAGGCTTATAATCATCCCATTTAGATTCTAATGTCTTCAGGTGAAAGGATCAAACATTTTCATATTTTTAGACTGATTGTATTTAGTGAAGGGACTCCTTTGCACATGTATTTTGAGCTCAGTAACTGTTTTGAAAGTGAAATGACTTACTCTTGTGGTAATTAAACTTGGTGTGACCTTTTCTTCCTATGGTAACAGTAAGTTAGCTCAGCAGGATGAGGGATAAATACAAAATTAGGTAAGAGAAGGGAATGGCAACCCACTCCAGTATTCTTGCCTGAAAAATCCCATGGACAGAGGAACCTGGGAAACTACAGTCCATGGGGTCACAAGAGTTGGACATGACTTAGCAACTAAGGGCTTCCCTGGTGGCTCAGAGGTTAAAACATCTGCCTGCAATGTGGGAGACCTGGGTTCGATCCCTGGGTCGGGAAGATCCCCTGGAGAAGGCACTGGCAACCCACTCCAGTACTCTTGCCTGGAGAATCCCATGGATGGAGGAGCCTGGTGGGCTACAGTCCATGGGGTTGCAAAGAGTTGGACACGACTGAGTGACTTCACTTCACTTCACTTAGCAACTAAAGCACCAACATCAACAATTTATATGACTGGCATTTGGCAAGAGTTGCATTTCCCATTTTTCCTATTACTTCCTTCCTGCCTATCTGTTCCAAGCCCCTTTGAGCACATTTAGGTTAGGCTTGGTGATATTCATTTGTATCCAAGAAAGCCTGGTGATCCTCTCTGGCCTTGAGCTGGATCAGTACTAGATTAAGAAGGGCAAGAGACTAGAGAAACTTGTGGAAAGCAATAGGCCTGAAGACAAGATCTTGAATTTAGTGTTTGCAAGTTTTAGAATTGAATTCCAGCTCTGTGACATACTGGCCATGGGAACTTGGGCAGTTTTTTGTTTGTTTTTTGTTTTGTTCTATGGCTATCAATATTTTGAACCTCTTGCTGTCAAATGAGAGTACCTATCTTACAATGTTGCATTGGGAAGATCCCTTGGAGGAGGGCATGACAACTCACTCCAGTATTCTTGTTGGGAGAATTTCATGGACAGAAGAGCCTAGCATGTTACAGTCCTTAGGATTACACAGTCCTTAGGATCACCTCGGGCATGACTGAAGTGACAGCATAAGTTTGCAAATTTTAACCTTATCAATCATTTAAATTAAAGCTGCATGACTTTAGTTTCTGCCTGTGACAGAAGACTCTGGTTTCTATTTCCTCTCTTGCCAAGTAGAACTACTTTCAGAACCTGCAAAAGACAAGTTAAACAGGGTTATCTTTTTTCTTCTTTTGATTTTTTTTTTCTTTCACTTTCAAAAGCTACAACTTCTATAAATTATTGATCTGCTTTTTAAAATAATTATATTTAAAGAAAAATATGAAAAAATTACTAGTATAGGATACAAATAGTCACAATTTGTAAAAAAAAAAAAAGGGGAAAGAGTTGACTCATCGGAAAAGACTCTGATGCTGGGAGGGATTGGGGGCAGGAGGAGAAGGGGACGACCGAGGATGAGATGGCTGGATGGCATCACGGACTCGATGGACGTGAGTCTGAGTGAAGTCCGGGAGATGGAGATGAACAGGGAGGCCTGGCGTGCTGCGATTCACGGGGTCGCAAAGAGTCGGACACGACTGAGCGACTGAACTGAACTGAACTGAACTGAATGCATTCTGCCTGAGGACAGTCTCTGGATTAAACCTTCTGGGTAATTCTGTAAATTATGGGAGTAGACCTGCTCATTACAAGGATTATATAACAACAATGTATTCTGCCTGAGGACAGTCTCTGGATTAAACCTTCTGGCTAATTCTGTTATCTTAAAATGTAAATTATGGGAGTAGGTCTGGTGAGGTCTTTACAACCTCCAGACATTCTTTGGATTCATTGGAGAGTATATAGTGTTAGTTGCTCAGTCCTGCCTGACTCTTTGCGACCCCTTGGACTGCAACCTACCAGGTTCCTGTGTCTATGAGATTTTCCAGGCAAGGATATTGGAGTGGGTTGCCATTTCCTTCTCCAGGGGATCTTCCCAATTCAGGGATCGAGCCCGGGTCTCCTGCACTGCAGGCAGATTCTTTACCAACTGAGTTACACCCCCTTCTGATGCCTATGTCAGAAGCTTTCTCTATTTCCTTTCAGTTCAGTTCAGTCGCTCAGTCGTGTCCGACTCTTTGCGACCCCTTGAATCACAGCACGCCAGGCCTCCCTGTCCATCACCAACTCCCGGAGTTCATTCAGGCTCACGTCCATCGAGTCAGTGATGCCATCCAGCCATCTCATCCACTGTCGACCCCTTCTCCTCCTGCCCCCAATCCCTCCCAGCATCAGAGTCTTTTCCAATGAGTCAACTCTTCACATGAGGTGGTCAAAGTACTGGAGTTTCAGCTTTAGCATCATTATACTTTAATAAAACTTTATTACACAAAAGCTCTGAGTGATCAAGCCTCATCTCTGGCTCTGGATTGAATTCTTCTCTTCCGGGGGCCAAGAATCCCGGCGTCGTGATTCAATAACAACCTTTCAAAAGGCCACCTGTATTATTTCATTTAATCTACATAAGGTTACCAATGAGAAGATACCATTATTGCCCCAATTTTATAAAAGAAAAAGAAGAAATATTTTGTAATTTGCTTAAAGTCACCATAAACGCTTGGTTGTTACCACTGGATACTTCTTCCCTGTGAACCAGCCTCTCTTTAATTAAATGGGTGATGAACCTGAAAACTGGCAAGTCTGGAAGGTAAGCAAGGGGTCATGAATTTGTATTACAGCAGTTCTTTCAAGCTCTTGGCCATTCAATCTTGGCTGCTTTTAATTATTTAGACTGAGAATACCTTTGCTGTGATCCTTGCATACACCATCTCCACAGCTCTCTGTGAGTCAGCACTGTCCCTCACCACTGCTGCTCCAAAATGCTGCTCATTAAGATAAATGTACCCATCCTGCTCTGTCAATTAACTGTCTCCACATATGTCTTCAGTCATGTCTGACTCTGTGCAACCCCATGGACTGTAGCCTGCCAGGCTCCTCTGTCCATGGGAATTCTTCAGACAAGTATACAGGAGTGGGTTGTCATGCCCTCCTCCAGGGGATCTTCCTAACCCAGGGATCAAACCCTTGCACCCTGTGGCTTCTGCACCTCAAGTGGATTCATTACCACTGAGCCACTGGGGAAGCAAATATTCTCTCCAGTCCTCTATTGTTACTGTTTGGATCCTCTCATTCCCATATTATCATGAATCTCTGTTCTGTAATAGCATGTCTTATCATCAGTCCTCATCTAGAGAGGACAGCTACCAATGAGATTCCTGGAAAATTCCTTAATAATTTGATAAATGGAATGTCCTGTGAAATCCCTGTGGAACATAGTTGACTGGTAGTGTTTCCAGCCATATATATATGTATATATATATAACTCTCTTACCATACTGACTGCTCTGAGCCTTTTGGCTATGTGTTCCAATATTTTTCATGCTAATTTCTACACTTTCACTTCACTTTGCATTGGTCATCTTTTTTGCCCAATTTCCAAGAGTTTTATACCATCTCCCAGGTTTTTTTACCAAGGTATAAGTTCCTGTGTCAAGTGAAAGCTCTTCCATATTAATCAGCTATCATCCAACTTTATGTTCTACCACCTCCTTCCTGGAACCAGAACCCACCTGATCTAAAGCACACATACCTCCCTAGCCCTGCAGGTATGCCTTGGTTAGGTTCTGTAGCTTTATGTAGATATAGCTTCTTTTCTTTTCTTCCTCTATATCTGTGTCATGTCTGCATGAGGTTTACTGCAGCTTGACTTTATTAGTTTGGTGACTAGAAAGTTAGGGGAGAGTAAATTCTGAGAGGTATGAAAGCTGTCTTGCAAGACAGAGGCTTTTGACTTGTCCTCAATTGATTGGTACTGCTAGCCTTTAAGAAGAAGAAATAGGCCATTCTGAAGGCCCAGATGGTTCAGCAGAGTATGAGGATTAAAATATTTGAGTGCATTGATCCAGATGTTCCCTTGTCAAAATGTCAAGTTCCACACTTTCTTAATCAGGATCCAGACGTTGGCATAACCGTCATGTTGAGGTCAAAATTCAACCTTCTCTAGAGTCAACTACTCTTATAATTAAGCTCTGGCACTAATCCTCAGCTTTTCTACTCATCCATCTACAGGAGATGAGATTCCTTTTATATACTGCTTATAGCAATGCCTGAGGAAGGACTCAGCTGTGAGCTATCAACAGTAAGTACTTCTGGCAACTAACAGAATGAATGCCTAAATTCAGAAGGCAGCAATCAGAGCAATTAGTCACAGCATCTACCATAGGGTTTGAGATAGTTGATATTGAATACTTTTGAAATAGAAAGGAGAGGGGACAAAGTTGAAAGTACAAAGAGTAAAAGGAAAATCGTACAATGCAGTTTTAGGAGGATAGAATAAATGGAATCCAAAGTTTATGCAATGACCCTGGCCTTAGACTGGAGGACACAATATATTGAAAACTAAAGGGAATGAGGAAAGATGACTGTAGGTACAGAGAAGTTTTTAGGCTTATTAGCAAGCTTCAGAGTGACTCTTGTCCAATGGAAATAAAGTAAAGGTGAGAATCATATTTTAAAAACAAAAAAACACTAGTCAGTGATGATTTTACAAAAATACAGAGGCACTGAAAAGCTTTTATTCACTGACTTTTTGTGTGTCCTTACTCTGTGCTGTTGTGGAAAGTAGGGAATTGGACTATTCAAAGGAACATAGTAAAACTGACAAGTATTGTTGAGGGCCCAGATGAAACTGATGGTCAAGACTATTTTGTTGAAACAGTCTCCCCTGTTCTGTGACTTTCTCCAGAAGTGCTCAGCTGACTCAGAATAGCATGGAAAAATAGTTACTTGCATTAATCCAGGTTTGAGATTTCACAATATGGGTATAATGAAAGTAGAGGTGAGTAGGAGATTGGTTAGAGTATTATGAACTGAAATAGGAAAAATAAACAAAACCAGACACTAATGGACTGACTCATAATAGACAGTCAATCAAATGTTAGAATGGCTGCACTAGGAAGAACTGAACACTTATCCTGGAAACAGAAATGATTTTTAGAAAGTGATTTGGGAGTGTGGCTGGATTAGATAATAAGATATTAGGAGAATTGAAACAGTTGCCTGAGAAGGAAGACGGGATAAGTCACTTCAGTTGAGGAAGTAAGAGAACCCCTTGCCACACAATAAAATCAACAGCATTTCCTGTTGTCACCATGATTAATCTCTCAGCAGTATTTAACAGTATTAATATATTTTTCTTTAAACTCACTCTTATCTTTGGATCTGTGTTATCAAACACAAAACTTGTTTCTATTCCACCTCTCTTCTTTTATCTCACTTTTGTTGGTTCTTTTTCCTAAAACTCACTTTTCAAATTGGAAGCCTCAGATGACATGATTCTATACATAGAAAATCTTAAGACCATCTTCAAAAATTACTAGAAATCAACAATAAATTCAAGGAAATTGTAGGATGTAAAATTAATATACAGAAATCTGTTGCATTTCAGTATCCTATCAATGAGAAAGAGAATTTTTTTAAACAATCCCATTTAGCATCACAAGAAAAAGAATAAAATACCTAGGAATAAGTATTCTGAAGGAGGTAAAAGACCTGTACAAGGAAATCTGTAAGACTTTAATGAAATAAAAGAGGCATTATGTTCACTGTAAAGATTAATATTGTTAAATTACCCAAGGCAAACTACAGATTCAATGTAATCCCTATCAAAAGACTAACGGCATTTTTCACAGAACTATAATGAATGACTCAAAAATTATTATGGAAATACAAAGATCCTGAAGAATCAAAACAGTTTTGAGAAAGAACAACAAAACTAGAGGTCTCATCCTATCTGATTTTGAACTATACTACAAAGCTACAGTAATCAAAACACTATGGCACAAAAACAGATTTATAAATCAATGAAAAGAGTTAAGTGCCCAGGAATGAATCCACACTTGTATGAGCAATCAATCTATAATTAAGGAGGCAAGAATATTCAATGAGAAAAAGACAGCCTCTTCAATAAATGGTATTGGGAAAATCTCACAGCTATACACAAAAAATCAAATTGGGCTGCTTTCTCACACCATATACAAATATAAACTCAAAATGGATTAAAGACTTAAATGTAACCTGGAGCCATAAAATTTCAAGAAGAAAATAGGCAGTCAATCTATAGTGTTTCCAGCCATATATATATGTATATATATATAACTCTCTTACCATACTGACTGCTCTGAGCCTTTTGGCTATGTGTTCCAATATTTTTCATGCTAATTTCTACACTTTCACTTCACTTTGCATTGGTCATCTTTTTTGCCCAATTTCCAAGAGTTTTATACCATCTCCCAGGTTTTTTTACCAAGGTATAAGTTCCTGTGTCAAGTGAAAGCTCTTCCATATTAATCAGCTATCATCCAACTTTATGTTCTACCACCTCCTTCCTGGAACCAGAACCCACCTGATCTAAAGCACACATACCTCCCTAGCCCTGCAGGTATGCCTTGGTTAGGTTCTGTAGCTTTATGTAGATATAGCTTCTTTTCTTTTCTTCCTCTATATCTGTGTCATGTCTGCATGAGGTTTACTGCAGCTTGACTTTATTAGTTTGGTGACTAGAAAGTTAGGGGAGAGTAAATTCTGAGAGGTATGAAAGCTGTCTTGCAAGACAGAGGCTTTTGACTTGTCCTCAATTGATTGGTACTGCTAGCCTTTAAGAAGAAGAAATAGGCCATTCTGAAGGCCCAGATGGTTCAACTTCCAATATTTTTCATGCTAATTTCTACACTTTCACTTCACTTTGCATTGGTCATCTTTTTTTGCCCAATTTCCAAGAGTTTTATACCATCTCCCAGGTTTTTTTTTACCAAGGTATAAGTTCCTGTGTCAAGTGAAAGCTCTTCCATATTAATCAGCTATCATCCAACTTTAGGTTCTACCACCTCCTTCCTGGAACCAGAACCCACCTGATCTAAAGCACACATACCTCCCTAGCCCTGCAGGTATGCTTTGGTTAGGTTCTGTAGCTTTATGTAGATATAGCTTCTTTTCTTTCCTTCCTCTATATCTGTGTCATGTCTGCATGAGGTTTACTGCACCTTGACTTTATTAGTTTGGTGACTAGAAAGTTAGGGGAGAGTAAATTCTGAGAGGTATGAAAGTTGTCTTGCAAGACAGAGGCCTTTGACTTGTCCTCAATTGATTGGTACTGCTAGCCTTTAAGAAGAAGAAATAGGCCATTCTGAAGGCCCAGATGGTTCAGCAGAGTATGAGGATTAAAATATTTGAGTGCATTGATCCAGATGTTCCCTTGTCAAAATGTCAATTTGACTTGTCCTCAATTGATTGGTACTGCTAGCCTTTAAGAAGAAGAAATAGGCCATTCTGAAGGCCCAGATGGTTCAGCAGAGTATGAGGATTAAAATATTTGAGTGCATTGATCCAGATGTTCCCTTGTCAAAATGTCAAGTTCCACACTTTCTTAATCAGGATCCAGACGTTGGCATAACCGTCATGTTGAGGTCAAAATTCAACCTTCTCTAGAGTCAACTACTCTTATAATTAAGCTCTGGCACTAATCCTCAGCTTTTCTACTCATCCATCTACAGGAGATGAGATTCCTTTTATATACTGCTTATAGCAATGCCTGGGGAAGGACTCAGCTGTGAGCTATCAACAGTAAGTACTTCTGGCAACTAACAGAATGAATGCCTAAATTCAGAAGGCAGCAATCAGAGCAATTAGTCACAGCATCTACCATAGGGTTTGAGATAGTTGATATTGAATACTTTTGAAATAGAAAGGAGAGGGGACAAAGTTGAAAGTACAAAGAGTAAAAGGAAAATCGTACAATGCAGTTTTAGGAGGATAGAATAAATGGAATCCAAAGTTTATGCAATGACCCTGGCCTTAGACTGGAGGACACAATATATTGAAAACTAAAGGGAATGAGGAAAGATGACTGTAGGTACAGAGAAGTTTTTAGGCTTATTAGCAAGCTTCAGAGTGACTCTTGTCCAATGGAAATAAAGTAAAGGTGAGAATCATATTTTAAAAACAAAAAAACACTAGTCAGTGATGATTTTACAAAAATACAGAGGCACTGAAAAGCTTTTATTCACTGACTTTTTGTGTGTCCTTACTCTGTGCTGTTGTGGAAAGTAGGGAATTGGACTATTCAAAGGAACATAGTAAAACTGACAAGTATTGTTGAGGGCCCAGATGAAACTGATGGTCAAGACTATTTTGTTGAAACAGTCTCCCCTGTTCTGTGACTTTCTCCAGAAGTGCTCAGCTGACTCAGAATAGCATGGAAAAATAGTTACTTGCATTAATCCAGGTTTGAGATTTCACAATATGGGTATAATGAAAGTAGAGGTGAGTAGGAGATTGGTTAGAGTATTATGAACTGAAATAGGAAAAATAAACAAAACCAGACACTAATGGACTGACTCATAATAGACAGTCAATCAAATGTTAGAATGGCTGCACTAGGAAGAGCTGAACACTTATCCTGGAAACAGAAATGATTTTTAGAAAGTGATTTGGGAGTGTGGCTGGATTAGATAATAAGATATTAGGAGAATTGAAACAGTTGCCTGAGAAGGAAGATAGGATAAGTCACTTCAGTTGAGGAAGTAAGAGAACCCCTTGCCACACAATAAAATCAACAGCATTTCCTGTTGTCACCATGATTAATCTCTCAGCAGTATTTAACAGTATTAATATATTTTTCTTTAAACTCACTCTTATCTTTGGGTCTGTGTTATCAAACACTGAGAAGGAAGATAGGATAAGTCACTTCAGTTGAGGAAGTAAGAGAACCCCTTGCCACACAATAAAATCAACAGCATTTCCTGTTGTCACCATGATTAATCTCTCAGCAGTATTTAACAGTATTAATATATTTTTCTTTAAACTCACTCTTATCTTTGGGTCTGTGTTATCAAACACAAAACTTGTTTCTATTCCACCTCTCTTCTTTTATCTCACTTTTGTTGGTTCTTTTTCCTAAAACTCACTTTTCAAATCGGAAGCCTCAGATGACATGATTCTATACATAGAAAATCTTAAGACCACCTTCAAAAATTACTAGAAATCAACAATAAATTCAAGGAAATTGTAGGATGTAAAATTAATATACAGAAATCTGTTGCATTTCAGTATCCTATCAATGAGAAAGAGAATTTTTTTAAACAATCCCATTTAGCATCACAAGAAAAAGAATAAAATACCTAGGAATAAGTATTCTGAAGGAGGTAAAAGACCTGTACAAGGAAATCTGTAAGACTTTGATGAAATAAAAGAGGCATTATGTTCACTGTAAAGATTAATATTGTTAAATTACCCAAGGCAAACTACAGATTCAATGTAATCCCTATCAAAAGACTAACGGCATTTTTCACAGAACTATAATGAATGACTCAAAAATTATTATGGAAATACAAAGATCCTGAAGAATCAAAACAGTTTTGAGAAAGAACAACAAAACTAGAGGTCTCATCCTATCTGATTTTGAACTATACTACAAAGCTACAGTAATCAAAACACTATGGCACAAAAACAGATTTATAAATCAATGAAAAGAGTTAAGTGCCCAGGAATGAATCCACATTTGTATGAGCAATCAATCTATAATTAAGGAGGCAAGAATATTCAATGAGAAAAAGACAGCTTCTTCAATAAATGGTATTGGGAAAATCTCACAGCTATACACAAAAAATCAAATTGGGCTGCTTTCTCACACCATATACAAATATAAACTCAAAATGGATTAAAGACTTAAATGTAACCTGGAGCCATAAAATTTCAAGAAGAAAATAGGCAGTCAATCTGTATAAAGGTTGTTAGTGGTAATATAGTAGCAAAAACTGAAGACCATCAATAGTTCCTTCAATAGAAGATTGGTACAATAACTTATTTGAGATTCATACTCTATGACATATTGTAGTTATTACAAATGAGTATGCTGTATGTCAAAGAGTATAAGCTTCAAAGGGCAGGGTTTTTTTCTTTTTTCCCTCAGGATGTAATTCCAGCAAGTAGGAAAAGGCCTGGTACATTGTAACTGTTTAGAAAATATTTGGTAAATAAATGGATTTTATATGTATTATTATAGAAAGTTATCTATACTATATCATAGGTAAAAACAATTACATTCCAGGATAATTCATGGGGTTTATATTCAAAGAAACAAACATAGACATAAATAACCAGAACTATATCTGTTAAACTGTCACCAGAACTTACTTCTGAGTTGTGGAATACAAATGGTGGGGATTAAAGGGAGAATTTTAGTTACATTTCATGTATATAGTTAGCTATTGCTTGCCTCTTTTAGAAAAAGCATGTATTCATGCATCATTAAAAATCTTCAGAGTTCAATTTAAGTATTCATGATTCAAATTTCATAAATTAAAAATTTGATCTCAATAAATATTTATTGAGTTTCCACTATGGACACAGTATATATTAGGCACTGTGAATACTGCCTGCAAGTATAACAAGGATCCTGTTTGTTATGAGCTTTTGACTTACAGTATTTTGGGGGAGAAATGTATATACACATACACAAAATACACACACACATATATATTCACTGGTAAATATCTGTGAGTGCAATCATTGAACAAAGGGCATCAAACTCTGGGGATTATTGGTGAATAGGAGCAATCCCTGTCCTCAAGGGTCTTTCATTCTGGTGAAGATAAGCAAGTAAAGCCAGTTCAGTTTGTTAAGTTCTAGGATATTGGTTAATGTAAGATTCTCATGTGGTATATGGAAGCAGCACTTAATCTTGTCATAGATGGGTAGATGAGGTTTCCCTGAAGGAAGTGACAGCTAAGGTGAGAGATGATGGGTGAGTAAGAATCATCTGAATGAAGAACAGGAGAACATTCCAGAAAGAGAACAGAATGTACAAGACCTGGAGCCAGCAGAGAATGTTCGTTGAACCTTTGTACCTAGAGTCAGTTTGGCGTGGCTGGGGTATAGGATGAAATGGGCTGGAGTCGAGCAAAAACAGTGCATTTTAAGGGGAACTCTAGGCAGTGCAGCAAGGGTAGAACTTAAAGCTCAACATTCAGAAAATGAAGATCATGGCATCTGGTCCCATCACTTCATGGCAGATAGATGGGGAAACAGTGTAAACAGTGTCAGACTTTATTTTGGGGGGCTCCAAAATCACTGCAGATGGTGATTGCAGCCATGAAATTAAAAGACGCTTACTCCTTGGAAGGAAAGTTGTGACCAACCTAGATGGCATATTGAAAAGCAGAGATATTACTTTGCCAATAAAGGTCCATCTAGTCAAGTCTATGGTTTTTCCAGTGGTCATGTATGGATGTGAGAGTTGGACTGTGAAGAAAGCTGAGCACCGAACAATTGACGCTTTTAAACTGTGGTGTTGGAGAAGACTCTTGAGAGTCCCTTGGACTGCAAGGAGATCCAACCAGTCCACCTAAAGGAGATCACTCCTGGGTGTTCTTTGGAAGGACTGATGCTGAAGCTGAAACTCCAATACTTTGGCCACCTCATGCAAAGAGTTGACTCATTGGAAAAGTCTCTGATGCTGGAAGGGATTGGGGGCAGGAGGAGAAGGGGACGACAGAGGATGAGATGGCTGGATGGCATCACCGACTCAATGGACATGAATTTGAGTGAATTCCAAGAGTTGGTGATGGGCGGGGAGGCCTGGAGTGCTGCGATTCATGGGGTCGCAAAGAGTCAGACACGACTGAGTGACTGAACTGAACTGAATTATCTTATAAATTTAATAATAAATTAATAAATTTCTTGTAACTAATTTACTGAAAATGGTGGGCACTCTGCTAAATATGTGTGTATGTCTCATTTCACTGTTGATCCATTTAATTTCACCATTTACAGTTGAAGAGACTGACAAAAGTGAACATGACCAAGGTCAAACTAGTCACAACTCTCACGTTTGTTTGGTGCCAAAGCTTATGATTTTATTAAGTGAAAATTAAAAGACATTAAAAAATAAGCAGAAGTAACAGAATTGTAAGAAGGAAAAAATCTGCTGGGTAGACAAATGTGATCTCTACCACTGGTCTGCAAAACACTGTGATGACTCAGGCACACACAGTGAGCTAGTTCAAACTTCCATGCCAATATATCAGAAATAAGTTAGAAACAAAACAATGACCATGATCACAGCGACTCTATCTTATTTCTTGCATTTATATGGAATGTTAGACTCATTTCATTCAGTTCACAATTGTGTTTCTTGTATTATCCAGAAACTTGCCTTTATTTTGTCCAAGAGTAGACATAGTGTTCAAATAACTTTAGACATCTTATTTCCGGATTGCAAAACATAGAAACTGTAGCTGTAATGCATTAGAAAAAAATAATAATCTAGAGCTATTAACCATCACCTTTGAGTCTGGAAATATGTCCTAAGAATTAGTCATTTGAAGCTGATAAATTCCAGACTACTTTCTATGCATAAGTTGTCAATAATTTTGTAGGAGAAAATATTCCTAAAAGGAATCAACTGATACAAATTCCTTTAAAGACCAGTGACAGCCAAAATCAGAATGTCTTACCTACTAATATTTCCTATTTAGATAGATATTCTATCTTGATAATGAACAGGATGACAAAAATTGTCTAAAACTTGGAGTCTTTAATCATCTTCTTATAACATATTCTAAGTTATTCAGGGAAGTATTTAGTAGCTGACTATTATTAATTTGCTTAGTTGATGACTGAAGCAGCATGGATCTTGCATGATAGAATTTTTCTTTAATTACCACAAGGTTAGCTGAAGATGAATCACTGAGTTTGAGGTAACACCTCCCCTAATTGGTTGGGGGGATTTGTCTTTCTCATATTTACATAAGAATTGATCATGAACAGCTGATGTTGCATCTGCCTCTCATAGACTGTGCTTTACAAAAAATAACAAAAACTAGACAATCTGCTAGGAGAAGGCAATGGCACCCCACTCCAGTACTCTTGCCTGGAAAATCCTATGGACGGAGGAGCCTGGTAGGCTGCAGTCCATGGGGTCTCTAAGAGTCGGACACGACTGAGCGACTTCACTTTCACCTTTCACTTTCATGCATTGGAGAAGGAAATGGCACCCCACTCCAGTGTTCTTCCCTGGAGAATCCCAGGGACAGGGGAGCCTGGTGGGCTGCCGTCTATGGGGCTGCACAGAGTCGGACACAACTGAAGTGACTTAGCAGCAGACAATCTGCTTACTAGATAAGATAGTGGCTGACCTCATGCAACAATAAAAATTGATCTCGGTCATTCTGCCAAACATTAAATATTTTGTAGGTCTTTCTGCTGAGTTGCAAAAAAAAAAAGTTGAGTTTAATATTAAATTTTGCCTTTGGGGATTATTACTTTGAAAGTAATCCAGATATTTTGTTTACATTGGAAGGGTTCAGTGAGACACAGTTAACTGTGAATAGAGTTCAAAACAATAACTCTGGAAAAGAACCATTCCCTTTGGTCAGTGGCTATTGTGTCAGCAGTTAGACTGAGTCAATCAAAAAGAAGAAAGAAAGAGAGAGAACACCAACTGTGAGAATGGAGCTGTCAAGCTGATTGACTAGATAGCAAATATAAAATTTGAAATGTTTTTTGCCATGAGGTAAACACTCAATTTTTATCTGAGTGTTGCAAAAGCTAAATACAACAACCTGAAAATCCTACAGAAGTATCATTAGTGAGAAATATAGAAAACCTAAATTACCTTTGGAAAAAAATGAAAGCAACAACAAAGTATTTGTCTAATGACGCTGTTCCATTCAACAGAGATCTTTCAAGAAGAATGTATGACTAGATTTCAGAATTGCATACATGCTTAATAACGAATTTTTCCTTTTTCTACAAATTTGTTAAGTGATTTGTCAAATCCACTGGTTTTAGTTGTTTTGTGTGAATTATTTGCTCTTTAGGAAAATGTTTTAAACTGTAAGAGTGGAGCAGTAAGAACCTTTTCATACCCTATGATTTGAAGAATAAAACTAAAACAATAGAAAATACAATTTAATTTGTGGGTTTTTTATTTATACTGCATATCATTGTTAAGCCTTTTGTGCATGGCTCTATATGACTTTTCTAATATTGCTAAGAAATAGAGCATTAAGGACCTCAGCATTGGCAGTATCTGATAACTCTAATTCTTTAGCTATAGTGCTGTCCTGGGCAATTAGTCAACAAAAATTGCAGTGAACTGATATTTCTCTATAATTAGTATTTCTTCTTATTTCCCTCATCTTATCTTGGCTTATCATCCATTTTCTGTTTTGTTGGAGTTTTTTATTTTGCCTGTGTAGACTTTGATTAACTTATATTTTGAAATTTTAATTAAAATGGGCTCTCATGTTGCCCATCACTTCCTCTGCTTATTGATAGATTTCATTGTTAAGGCAAATGTTTTCCTTCATATATTAAATATTTTTCACTTAATCTTCTAAATTAAACATGAAATAATCTTCACTGGGCTCATTCTGTCCTTCTGGCTCATTTACTATCTCTTCTTCATTTTGAACTCTATATTTAAAATTAAAATTTTATTTTAAAGTTAACTCCTATACAGAGAATACAAATTAATTTTCCCACTTTTTTTTTCATCTTTTTAAAATGCCATCTGAAAATAAACTTGTT
>SJYT01014255.1:111531-126144 GCA_006410635.1 Cephalophus harveyi
GTCTACAATTCAGTATGTTTATAAAAATATTTAAAGAGCTTTTACATGTCTTTTTTTTTTCCATTTTATAGCTCAGTATATTATGTACTCTTTAAAAACTTTTAAAAATTAAAAAAAAGTTTACTCTTTAAGGTTTTTCCAAGAAAACATGTTTGCTATTGTTTTATCATTATCTCAACTGATGTCTGTGTGACCACTGAGCATGTCAATCCAGTGTTCAGTCAACCACACACACACATACACACAAAAAGCTGAAGAAAAAAAAAGAGTTTCTACTATTTATACTCGCTGTTGAAAGAATTGTAACAGCATTTGGAAAGAGCTCTTTGGCAATGGAAGAAGTGTAGAAATAATATTTTAACATTTCAAATGCATTTTAATTCATTTGTGGAATACTATGCTTCTTCAAATTAATTACTTGTGCTTACTTTCTTAAAGAACTTATTAAACTGGAAATTATTAAGCATTCTGTACAAATTCAACTATTTTTTTGTAATTATACAGTTTTCTTTAACCCATTGGATGTAGCACTTTATTAAATATACAACATTATATTTGATATATAGCAATAGAATAGTTGGGCTTCCCTCATAGCTCAGTTGGTAAAAAATCTGCTTGAAGTGCAGGAAACTTGGGTTCAATCCCTCGGTCGGGAAGATCCCCTAGAAAAGGAAATGGCAACTCAGTCTAACATTCCTACCTGGAGAATTCCATGGACAGAGGAACCTGGCTACAATCCATGGTGTCGCAAGAGTTGGACACAACAGTGTGACTAAAGAGAAAGAAAATAGAATAGCTATATTACATATGACTGTGTATAGTTATTAAATTTACTTTTTTGCAGCAATTACACATTCAGTTAAAATAGTAATGCTATTTTCAATGCCTTAGAGGGAAGATCACAAGAACTGGATTTCACATGGAAAGTCCTGCCAGCTACACTGCTCTTCTTGGGAAGAAGACTGGTGTCTCGTAAGTCCCGGCAGTAAGAATGGGCCTGTCTCTGCTAGTTAGCTTTATTATCTTTAACAAAATGTTTCTTCTTTCTAGTCTCAGTTTCCCATTTTTTGGAGTGAAATTATTGTATTAGATTACTTCAGATCTCTTGATGACTCTGAAAATCTGATGACGTTAAATTCTACCCCAGTTTTTACAGATCCTTTATTAAACAGCAATCTTTTGAGAGAAATATTAAAAATATGTAAATTAAAACATGCATTAAGGCATTAGTCGTATAGAGGAGTATAATATTAGCAAATAATTTTATAAATTCTAATGTTTTACATTAGTGTTTTATATTATATTGATAAACACTTTTTAACTCTGCAGTTTTCATGTGGCAATCCATGATTCTCTAATAATTGTAAAGATTTTTAAATTTATAATATCAAATTATGATTAACCAAATAGTGTTACCAAATTATTCTCTGTCTTTTCTCTGAAAAATCCATGTTAGCTGCTCTTGATTAGATATGGATATAAAATTAATTGCCTGATTTTTGATAGGGATTTTTGAAAGCTTAGTAGATTTTATTAGCCAATTCAAACAATGTCTGGGTGAAACTCTTTGCCTCTTCTTTTCTCCTTCCTCTTGCCCCCATCAACTGTTCACAATCTGGATGTGGAATAGTGAATTGACAGAGGAATCCTGGAGCCAGAGGAGTTGGTGCCTTTTCTTTCACAGAGTCCTTGTTCTTTTTAACACGAATATTATTATGTTCTAATAACAAGGAAAAAAACAGCATTTTATATCCCAAGAGAATGAACTTTCTGCCCTGCTTAGACTTAGGCAAAGAGCATCTCCAGGCCAAGTGTCCTCTGGCAAGGTAAGGTATTCTGACAATATTTATCACATGGCCTGCTTGCAGCTCCTTCTGAGTACTTTTCCAGGATTAAGAACTGTACAGATGTAAAAGAAACCTCCCAATGCCTTGGAGTGAAATCTCAGAACGTCATAACATATCATGCTGAAAGCAATGTATTAAAAACAGTTATTCAGTTCTGAGGAAATAACAGGAGTTGAGCACCACAAGGACTAGGACAAGGATCTTTAGTTCGAAGCCTCAGCAGTCTGCTTTGGCATGTGAGAATGTAAAAGAGGGTGATGCACCTCTGACTGAATGTTTCACCAATTGATTCCCCTGGCTGCCTTCCCAGAGTCTATGAGTATCATAGTCCCATAATGAAGGCTGCATTGCATTCTTTTGAACTGATTCCTGCCAATATCAAAGCAGCACAGCAGAAACAAAAACACTGCTGTGATGTTAGAAATCACAATCATTAACTTTGAAAAGAAACCTTGGTATGCGAGTTAGAACAATATCCATGTGGTTCAAGTAGTAGATTGATGAATTCACTGGAAGGCGCTCTAACACATAAGCAGCTGGGAAAGCATATTCGTTTTTGCCTGGGAACCTATTTAGAAAGGGAGAGGTGGATTTAAATATCATGATCCCATGTTAAATATTTCAAAGCATTTGCTTCTTGCAGGAGACTTTACAAAGGAATGGAAATGCAAAGATGTAAAAAGAAAAGTTAGCAATTTTCATTATATCTTTTAAATAGAGCCGAAATATATGAAACATAAAGACAAAAATGTAGAAATTCTAACAAGATTGTGCTATTTCTTGGAAAATGTAATCTCATTTTAAAGATTTGTAGCATTTGTGATATCTCAGAAATGATGTTTCTGTATTTGAAGTTACCTTAAAAAGCTATGAATAGCTTCTTAGAATACAATCTTGTTCTAGATTTCTCCCTCAGAGGCTAATTGTTGGTGTTATTAGTAGCTGCCTTTCCCATTTTTAAGATTTCCTTCAATCTATGTTAGAATATATGACTGAATTATCATATCATGTCCATCTTTTACTGATAAAACTGCTATAGTCAAAACTCTTTAAATGAATTATATCTAGTGAAAGTTCTAATTTTCTAGAAGTTATCAGATTCACAAATTAATGGAAGATTTCTAGTTCTGCCCTGGGTTAAGTAAGATAACTCTCTGTGCCTTAGTTCCTACATCTTTGTATATTAAAGCAAGTCACCAAGATAATGTTGCAGTGAGCCTGAAGTAGACAACACAGTCTCAAATAAAATGCAATAGTGCTCACCACCCTGAATACAACTGTCTTTAGAAGCATCTGTTCAGTGTGACTTTGCAGCATTCGTTGTGTGCATGTGTGTGCTCAGTCATGTTCAACTCTTTGCGACCCCATGGACTGTATCACACCAGGCTCTTCAGTCCATGGGATTTTTCAGGCAAGAATACTGGAGTGGGTTGCCATTTCCTATTCCACAGATTCTTCCTGACTCGGGGATTGAACCCATGTCTCCCGTGTCTCCTGCATTGGCAGGCAGGTTCTTTATCCACTGTGCCACCTGAGAAACCCAGCGTCTCTCTAATCTAGTATTCCTTGATAATGATCTAATAATTGCTTGTCTTCTACACACTAACCTTGAGTTCCTTAATGAAAAGGGACATGCTTCTCCCTCATTCTCTTGTTATGTATAGCCTCTAATACTATCCCTGACACAATATGGACTATCCATAAATGCTTGTTAAATATATGAATGAATGAGAGAATGCATGCATAGATGCTTGGTATGACTCTGGTCAAACCTGCAAATGGCAAACTTGTTGCAGCAGGCTGCCTCCTTCTCTTTCCTTTTCACCTGGCTTTATGTTAAGTTTCATTTCATCATAAAACCAGAGTGCGAATCATAGCACTCAACCAGATCACAGAGAAGCATCTCTTTAAAAAAAAAAAAAAAATGGAAAAGGAAATTGGGAGGAAAAATCTTTCTTAGGTATGTGTAGGGCTATTTGGAAAAGAAAATAACTTTACTATTATTGCAGACTTATTAATGTTTGCAGTTGTCCTGATTACTCTAACTCAAACCAAATAGCATTTAATTTGGGAGAAATTGCTCTGGACGTGCAATCTAAAGAGGCAAGAAATGGAACAGACTTTCTTTATGCAGTGTTTGGGATGTGGCTAAATTATTTTAGGATGTTCAACAGTGTAGTGCAAATTCAAATCCTGTGGGCAAAGCTAAACAAGCAATGCTAGGCAGCTTAGCCACTTAATCTTTTGGTGTTCAGTGTGTTGGGTTTGAGCTGTGAAATGGCTCCTGTGGCTTTCATGTGGAAAATGAGAATGTTCTGTAACGGCTGATGTGGGAATAAAGAAGTAAATACAAGGAAACTCTTACAAGCTCTTAATATTAACTGCACTAAGTAAGTGTAACTAACTGCATTAAGTTATTGATTTATCAGGGCTTGGCCAAATACTATTTCCCTTTGTCCTTTTTGGAGACAAGGACAAAAAGTACAGGGGAGTTAAATGAGACAGTTGTTAACTGGGTTATTGGTGAATATACTGACTATTCTACTTCTCTTAGGAAAATGTCTAAGGGGCCATTTATAATGTCAGGAAAACTGACTAAGACTTATTGATCCTGATCATCTAATAATTAAGCTCTCAATAGATGCATGTTTCTACAGGAGTTTGTATAGTTTGTCTACCTAATTGAATACTCTAGGACAATTTTGGCTGAAACCACAGATTTCAGGGAAGTGCCCCATTACATTTTATTTTCCGTTTTAAAATATTACTAAGTTACTTTAACCTTAGATTATAATGATGGGGAAAAACCATAGCCTGTTTAACATGGCTAAATGAAATTAACTGGTAAATAAACAGTAGATTGGTATTCAGGGATGAAGTTTAGCATTATACATTTAGGACATGCAAGTGACACTTCAGTTTCAGTCACATTTGGGTGGGTTCCAGACCCAAATGACAGCGAAAGCAACTTTAGTTGCTTAGAGCTGTGAGGGGTGTTCTAGGGGTTTTCTCTACAACTGCTAGACTCAGTGGAGCTGCAAAGTCCTCTATCTCGAGTTGGTGATTAGACTCTTGGACCATTTTAAAGGATGCAGAGGGGGATTCTCCCTGAGTTTCTAAGGCTTTTAAGCACAAATCCCAATTGTGAGCTTCAACACACCTGAATTCTGATTACCTTTTCAGTCCCTAAATTACTCAGGAATCAGGTTATAGGCAGACACTATTAACAACAACAAAACCAGAAAACAGTGTATACAGTTTCCAGTCTAGAGAATAAGCTGTTCTACAGTATATGCTCATTGCAAACAAATTATTTGGTGTGCCTGAAGCACTCAACACCCCCCAAGAAACATAGAAGAAAAACCAAAAATAAGCAAAAAACAAAACCAAACAAAAAAGGATAGAACAAGTTCATGTCCCCAAAACTACTCCTTTCATAAAACTTAGACATAGTTAGGCAGAAAAAGCCAAGTCTTTTGGACCATAAGATACTAAAATAAATCTGAAGATTATTCATAATGCACATATGTAAAACAAGTGTTTGAATAGTGTTGTTTAAATTATTCCAGTCCTAGTATAATCCTTTTTAGAAAACTGATATTTTTACCATATCATAGTTTTTCTATTAATTATGCTAAGTATTTCCCTAGCTGAATTTTCTTGATGATAGAGACTGTGTCTTATAGTTTTGCATATCTGTCACAGAATACAGTAGAAAGTCAATAATAATTTGCTAGCTGACCTAAAATAAACATATGTTTGAGTATTATTTACCCACAACTCTGATTATCCTCTTAAAAGATCACAAAGTAAAATGTTAGGTTTTGAGATCATATTTTAGAAGTTATAGCCAGGGATAGAATTTTTCCTCCCAGAGGGACATTTTTAAAAGAGTACCAGAAAGACTACTTTTTTTAAATTTTGTTATTATGGAATATTTATATTGTCCTCTCAAAATAAACTCAATTACTCCCTTTAAAAATTGCTGTTTTGTCAGCCTACATGCAATCATGCTTTACTTTTTCCTATCTGTGCCCTCTGTGCCTGTGTTGGCCAATGCAGGGTTTGCCAGGCTTTAACCCACTAAGCACAAATTCTATAAATATAGGTTGCAAAGTTCTAATGGGCTATAAAAAATCGATACAATTTTGAAAGAATGCCATGTATAAAGATCACATTATTATCTAGTTAATAAATTTAAGGAATAACATTTGAAAATGATATTCTTATGAGATAATCATCTCTGGCTGTTTTCCTGATACTGTATTTCTCATATTCTCAATAGCAACCATAAATACATTTATTCTCTTTATCTCTCTACTATTTCTTTCTTGGTCGTGGATTAGTTTCTAAGTCGTGTCCGACACTTGTGACCCCACGGGCTATGTAGCCTGCCAGGCTCCTCTGTCCGTGGGATTTCCCAGGCAAGAATACTGGAGTGGGTTGCCATTTCCTTCTCCAGGGGATCTTGCCCATCCAGGTATCAGGTTTGCATCTCTTATATCTCCTGCATTTGCAGGCAGGTTCTTTACCACTAGTGCCACCTGGGAAGCCCATTTCTTTCTTGTGCTCAGTCGCTTCAGCTGTGCCCAACTCTGTGCGACCCCCATGGACGGCAATGCACCAGGCTCACCTGTACACAGGATTCTCCAGGCAAGAGTACTGGTGTGGGTTGCCATTTCCTTCTCCATTTCTTTCTTAGTATCAAACAAATATACTGTTATACTTTGCAACTTAAAAAAATGAACAGAATTTTCACAGTACTCATCCTTCAAATTAGTACCTATTTCTTCTTTTTTCTTTGTCTCTGTCTTCTTTTTTTTTCTCTCTCATTTTTCTCTCAGAATTCCTAGGGTAATATCCATTGTGTCTGTTTTGATGACTCTTTTCTAATTCTCTCTTGCTTTCACTTCACTCTTGCTTTGGCCTCCACCAGTGCAATAAAATTGCTTATGTAAAAAAGTGTATATATATTAAGCTGAGATTATGCATATAAAATTTCAGAATTTTGTTGAATTTTTCCTATTACATTTTTTAAATGATTATTTGAACTATATAAGAAAATTCTTGGTTTTCATATATATTGGTTTTGGTCCTAGTTAATTCAGTATGTTTTATAATTAATTCTAAATAATATATCTGTTTCTTCCGGTATACAGTCTTCCCTGGTATTCATGGTAGATTGCCCTTGGGTATTTGCCAATGCAGAATCACCCCACCCCAAAGGACCAACTGCTTTCAATTTATCTAAAAATAGTAATGATTTTTGTCTTTATTTCTAATCATCATGTCATATTACCAAACTTACTGCATTTGCAAAACATTAAGAACTTTGATCTTATTGTTGATTTTAATAGAATTTCTCCAGTAATTTGCAATTTTCTAGAGGTTAGAGAAAGAAGTAAAGAAAATTTTGTGTCATGATAAGCAACTACTAGGAATGAGTGACAGCTTTTATCCAATATCATTTTTCCAATGAGGGAGAAGGGTTTTTCCAGGCCCCAGTATTGACAATGATGATACCATGGACATGGAGAGGTTTCTGTCACTTTGGTTTTCTACTGAAGAAACAACCAGTGTGAAGTGTACACATGAGATTGAGTGGAAACTTAAGTGGATGTAGTTCTTCAGAGTGAAAACTTAATGGTCTAGAGGGGTATAGAACTAGGGCCTTCCGGGTTGGGCGTAAGGTGAAGCTGGGAGAAAGGGTTGCCTAAGCACTCAAAATTCATTCTATAACCACATAAAAAAAGATTATCTAGGAAAAGATCTTCACGACCCAGATAATCATGATGATGTGATCACTAATCTAGAGCCAGACATCTTGGAATGTGAAGTCAAGTAGGCCTTAGAAAGCATCACTACGAACAAAGCTAGTGGAGGTGATAGAATTCCAGTTGAGCTGTTTCAAATCCTGAAAGATGATGCTGTGAAAGTGCTGCACTCAATCTGCCAGCAAATTTGGAAAACTCAGCAGTGGCCACAGGACTGGAAAAGGTCAGTTTTCATTCCAATTCCAAAGAAAGGCAATGCCAAAGAATGCTCCAACTACCATACAATTGCACTCATCTCACATGCTAGTAAAGTAATGCTCAAAATCCTCCAAGCCAGGCTTCAGCAATACGTGAACCGTGAACTCCCTGATGTTCAAGCTGGCTTTAGAAAAGGCAGAGGAACCAGAGATCAAATTGCCAACATCCGCTGGATCATGGAAAAAGCAAGAGAGTTCCAGANCTACCATACAATTGCACTCATCTCACATGTTGGTAAAGTAATGCTCAAAATTCTCCAAGCCAGGCTTCAGCAATACGTGAACCGTGAACTCCCTGATGTTCAAGCTGGTTTTAGAAAACGCAGAGGAACCAAAGATCAAATTGTCAACATCCCCTGGATCATGGAAAAAACAAGAGTTCCAGAAAAACATCTATTTCTGCTTTATTGACTATGTCAAAGCCTTTGACTGTGTGGATCACAATAAACTGTGGAAAATTCTGAAAGAGATGGGAATACCAGACCACCTGACCTGCTTCTTGAGAAATCTGTATGCAGGTCAGGAAGCAACAGTCAGAACTAGACATGGAACAACAGACTGGTTCCAAATAGGAAAAGGAGTACGTCAAGGCTGTATCTTGTCACCCTGCATATTTAACTTCTATGCAGAGTACATGATGAAACGCTGGACTGGAAGAAACACAAGCTGGAAGCAAGATTTCCGGGAAGAATATCAATAACCTCAGATATGCAGATGACATCACCCTTATGACAGAAAGTGAAGAGGAACTAAAAAGCCTCTTGATGAAAATAAAAGAGGAGAGCAAAAAAATTGGCTTAAAGCTCAACATTCATAAAACAAAGATCATGGCATCTGGTCCCATCACTTCATGGGAAATAGGTGGGAAAACAGTGGAAACAGTGTCAGACTTTATTTTTTTAGGCTCCAAAATCACTGCAGATGGTGACTGCAGCCATGAAATTAAAAGACTCTAAGTCCTTGGAAGAAAAGTTATGACCAACCTAGATAGTATATTCAAAAGCAGAGACATTACTTTGCCAACTAAGGTCCATCTAGTCAAGGCTATGGTTTTTCTTGTGGTCTTGTATGGATGTGAGAGTTGGACTGTGAAGAAGGCTGGGCATGTATGTGCCCATTGCTGGGCATACACACCAATGAAGCCAGAATTGAAAGAGACACATGTACCTCAATATTCCTTGCAGCACTGTTTATAATAGCTAGGATATGGACAGAAAAAAAGATGGATAAGGAAGTTGTGGAACATATACACAATGGAATATTACTCAGACATAAAAAAGAATGCATTTGAGTCAGTTCTAATGAGGTGTATGAAACTGGAGCTTATTAACAGAGTGAAGTAAGTTAGAAAGAGAAAAAATACAATATATTAATGCATAAATACGGAATTTGGAAAGACGGTAACGATGACTCTATATGCAAGACAGAAAAGAGAAGACACAGAAGAATAGACTTCAGGACTATGTGGAAGAAGGCGACGGTGGGACGATTTCAGAGAATAGCATTGAAACATGTTTATTCAGTTCAGTTCATTTCAGTCATTCAGTCATTCTGACTCTTTGTGACTACACGGGCTGCATCACACCAAGCTTATCTGTCCATCACCAACTGCTAGAGTTTATTCAAACTCATGTCCACCGAGTCAGTGATGCCATCTAACTCTTTCATCCTCTGTTGCCCTCTTCTCCTCCCACTTTCAGTGATTCCCAGCATCAGAGTTATTTCAAGTGAGTCAGTTTTTCACATCAGGTGGCCAAAATATTGGAGTTTCAGCTTCACTATCAGTCCTTTCAATGAATATTCAGGACTAATTTCTTATATGATTGACTGCTTGGATCCCCTTGCAGTCCAAGAGGCTCTTAGGAGTTTTCTCCAACACTACAATTCAAAAGCATCAATTCTTCAGCATGCAGCTTTATTTATGGTCCAACTCTCACATCTGTACATGACTACTGGAAAAACCACAGCTTTGACTGGATGGACTTTTGCTGCCAAAGTAATGTCTCTTCTTTTTAATATGTTGTCTAAGTTGTTCATAGCTTTTCTTCCAAGAAGCAAGCATCTTTTAATTTCATGTCTGCAGTCACCATGTGCAGTGACTTTGCAGCCCAAGAAAATGATTTCTGTCACTGTTTCCATTGTTTTCCCATCTATTTGCCATGAAGTGATGGGATCAGATGCCATGATATTAATTTTATGAATGTTGAGTTTTAAGCCAACTTTTTCACTCTCCTCTTTCACTTTCATTAAGGGGCTCTTCAGTTCTTCTTCACTTTCTGCCATAAGGGCAGTGTCATCTGCATATATGAAGTTATTTATATTTTTTCAGGCAATCTTGATTTTAGAATGTGTTTCATCCAGCCTGGCAGTTCACATGTTGTAATCTGCATATAAGTTAAATAAGCAAGGTGACAAAAGCTTTGATTTGTTCCTTTCCCAATTTGGACCCAGGCCAGTGTTCCATTTCCAGCTTTGTTTCTTCTTGACCTGCATACAGGTTTCTTAGGAGGCAGGTCAGATGGTCAGGTATTTCCATCTCATTAAGTATTTTACACAGTTTGTTGTGATCCACACAGTCAAAGGTTTTAGTACAGTTAATAAAGCAGAAGTATATGTTTTCTGATAGCTCTCTTGCTTTTTCCATGATCCAATAGATCTTTTCATTTCCAAAGCAAAACATTGAATATCACAGTAATCCAAGAGTCTTCCCCAACCAGTAATGCTGAAGAAACTGAAGTTGAACAATTCTATGAAGATCTATAAAACCTTCTGAACCTACACCCAAAATAGATGTTCTTTTCATTACAGGGAACAAGAAAGCAAAAGTAGGAAGTCGAGAGATACCTGGAGTAACAGGCAAATTTGCTTGGGAGTACAAAACGAAGCAGGTCAAAAGCTAACAAAGTGTTGAGAAGAGAATGCATTGGTCATAGAAAACACCCTCTTCCAACAACAGAAGGGAAGACTGTACACATGGATATCACCAGATGGTCAATACTGAAATCAGATTGATTATGTTCTTTTCATCCAAAGATGGAGAAGTCCTATAAAGTCAGCAAAAACAACACCAGGAGCTGACTGTGGCTCGGATCATGAACCCCTTATTGCAAAATTCTGACTGAAATGGAAGAAACTAGGGAAAACCACTAGACCATTCAGGTATGAACTAAATGAAATCCCTTTCGATTTTACAGTGGAAATGACAAATAGATTCAAGGGATTAGATCTGATAGACAGATTGCTTAAAGAACTTTGAATGGAGGTTCATGATATTGTACAGGAGGCAAGGATCAAGACCATCTCCAAGGAAAAGAAATGTAAAAAGACAAATGTTTGCCTGAGGAAGACTTACAAAGAGCTGAGAAATGAAGAGAAGCTAAAGGCAAAGGAAAAAAGAAAAGATATACCCATTTGAATGCAGAGTTCCAAAGAATAGCAAGGAGAGATAAGAAAGCCTTCCTTAGTGATCAATGCAAAGGAACACAGGAAAATAATAGAATGGGAAAGACTAGAGATCTCTTCAAGAAAATTAGAGCTACTAAGGGAACATTTCATGCAATGATGGGCACAATAAAGAACAGAAATGTTATGGACCTAACAGAAGCAGAAGATACTAAGAAGAAGTGGCAAGAATACACAGAACTATACGTGACCCAGATAATCATGATGGTGTGATCACTCATCTAGAGCCAGTCATCCTTGAATGTGAAGTGTGGTGGGCCTTAGGAAGCATCAATATGAACAAAGCTAGTGGAGGTGATGGAATTCCAGCTAAGCTATGTAAAGTCGTAAAAGATGATGCTGTGAAAGTTCTGCACTCAATATGCCAGCAAGTCTGGAAAACTCAGCAGTGGCCACAGGACTGGAAAAGGTCAGTTTTAATTTCAATCCCAAAGAAAAGTAATGTCAAAAATTGTTCCAACTACCACACAAATGCACTCATCTCATATGCTAGCAAAATAATGCTCAAAATTCTCCAAGCCCAGCTTCAATAGTAGGTGAACCATATACTTGCAGATGTTCAAGCTGGATTTTGAAAAGCCAGAGGAACCAGAGGTGAAATTGCCAACATATGTTGGATCATCAAAAAAGCAAGAGAGTTCCAGAAAAACATATTAACATATGTAAAATAGATGACCAGCACAAGTTTGATGCAAAAAGCAGAGTACTTAAAGCTGGTACCCTGGACAACCCAGAGGGATGGGGTGATGGAGGAGGTGGGAGGTCAGGATCTGGGGACACATGTACACTTATGGCTGAATTGTAAGTCAAAAATCGATGTAAGTCAAAAATCACCACACTATTGTAAAGTAATTAGCCTCTAATTAAACTAAATGAATATTTTTTTTTAAATCTGCAAAAATAACCACATCTCTTTTGTTCTTGGATGCAATTTATATAGAAACATAAAAAATATAAATATTCAAATAAGTTAATTTTTGTTGAAATATAGGTATAGCTAAATACAAAACATCATAATTAAAAAAAGGACTATGCTCTGAGGAAGTAAAATAGTACCCAGGTTGAACAGTACTGTCACTGAAAATCTTGGGCAGAGACTAAAAACACACACACTTTTTCACAGTGAAAATGTCAGTCTATAGTGCCCTTCCTAGATCCCCTGTTTGCAACAATGAAGAAAAGATGCATATACAGGTAACAGGAATGAACCTAGCTCTGATATCCAGAATAAGACAACGTAAGACTAAGTGTGGCTCAGATGGTAAAGAATTGTGCCTGCAATACAGGATATCTGGGTTTGATCCCTGGGTTCGGAAGATCCCTTGGAGGAGGGCATGGCAACCAACTTCAATATTCTTACCTGGAGAATTCCCATGGACAGAGGAACCTGTCAGGCCACAGTCCATAGGTTCAAAAAGACCCAGACACAGCTGAGCGACTAAGCACAAGACTAAGAGTGAATCATAAATCACCATGTACAAAGAAACCTTCTGACTTTTGTGGTAGAGTGAATTATAATATTTTACTTATGAAGATAAGGTTGTGGTTTTGTTTTCCCAGTTTTCAGGTTTGAGGTTTAGACTAATCATATGCACAGAATACTTCCCTGTGAAAGGTTGCTGCTGAGAGCTCTGTGGTATGCCAGGATTTGTACCCTCTGGAGGAGAGGATTTTGATCTGGGGCCAGAGACCAGGCTTGACCACTGGAGCTTTTTGTGTAACAGAATTTTATTAAAGTATAAGCGAGATAGAGAAAGCTACTGATACAGACATCAGAAGGGGATAAAAAGAATGTCCCCTTGCTAGTTTTTAGCAAGGTGTTTTATGTCTGTTAGGAAGCTATTAATCAGATAAGAGAGATACCTCAAGGCTGAGGGAGGTTCACCAGGCCCGTCTTCCACAATATGCATTTTTGAGATAGAATGACCTGAGATGTGTCATCTCTGGCCATAGAACAGTTGACATGAATACTGGTTTGTTGAGCCATTACCAGCCCAAGATTTGAGGGGAAAAAAAAAAAAAGTCTTAGATGGAACTTTTGAAGAAAGGCGAATTCCAAAGCAAATGCAGTTTCACTAACATAGCTTAAGAAAGATATTTCCATAAGAAAAATGCATTGATTAGCTCAAGGCAGAACCAGGTGTTGTCAAGAAGCCCCCTTTAATTTTGTGTAGAGAAGGAAAAACAAAAACGTCTGCCACTTGCAGTTTATTTCCTCCTGCCTCTTGGGGACCTCTGGTCTTCCTGTCTCTTACCCTTTCACATGTGACCTGAAACAGTCCTTGGCAAATTCCTGAAATATTTTCTTTCAAACTGATTCTCAAGTAAAATATGTCAGTTAAGATGAATATTTACAAAAATGAAATAGCTTATGTTCTAAACAACTATGCTACATGAATAAAAGAGGGAACAAAATTGATCATTCAGCATTAGATTTGACTTGTAGTGAAAAAGATCTGAACAGTAATTATTTAGAATAATAGTGAGTTTCTGTAATATGAACATGTGAGTGCTAAGTTGCTTTGGCCATGTCTAACTCTGTGCGACCCTATGGACTGTAGCCCACCAACCTTCTCTGTCCATCAGAATCTCTAGGAAAGAATACTGGAGTGGGTTGCCATGTCCTTCTCCATGGGATATTCCCAACCCAGGTATCAAACTCGTGTCTCTTATGTCTTCTGTATCGGGAGATATGTTCTTTACCAATATCGCCATCAAACATACATGCTTACAGGATAGTTTCAGGATAATCAGAGACTCCAGTAGTCTACCTTTGTATAATTAGAGTAACTAAAGAAAACTTATATTGATAGATAAGTATAGCAAGAAAATGGAGATAAATTAAAACAAACAAATAAAAACTAGAAAGACTTTCTCATAATAAAGAAGACTGAATGTATGAGGATCCTGAAGAATTAATCCCATCTGGTATGTTGTAAAGTTAATTGACTTCAAAAAATACATTTTAATGTGTCTTGTTCTGCAAGGCAGAATTAATGTTATTTACAAAAGCTTAAAAGAATTATAGTTGGTCTTAGCCTTCTCCAGAGCAATTGTCAATGCTAGAAGTTAGTCCAACACTTTTGACACATCTTCAGGGAAAACAAACAAACAAACAAGTGATCCAAGGATTTTACACATTTCCAAACTAAATAAAACAAACAGAAAATCATTTTGACTTTGTAATAACAGACAATTGTTATTCCCAAGAAATTATTAATGACTCTCTTAGAAAGACTGAGAGAAGCAAGAGATAATTAAAAAAAAAAAAAA
>SJYT01014255.1:152162-178672 GCA_006410635.1 Cephalophus harveyi
TTTTTTTTTTTTTTTTTAACATCTCTCGTTCTTCCACATGGTTCCAGCTCTTTTCAAGTTCATCAGACTTTTAAATCTTGATTAACTAAGTAACCCTATATTTTAAACACTCAGAAATACATATAATTTAAAAATATAGTTAGTGTATTAATATAAATGTATGAAGTATAATTAAAAATATCTGTTGTTTATAATAATAAAGCTTTTTCTTAAAATAATATATCCAGAAAAAAACGGCTTCACCTATAATAACTAATAGTATGCTACTGTACTATTGCATAAATATCAGATACAGCTTTCATCTGATTGCTGAATGCATGTGCATTACCTGCTTACAATAATTACTTGAAAAGCACACCTGTCTTGAACCCTGAGAGGACACATGTGCCATTTCATAAAGTGTTGTGTTTTAAGAATTCCCATTCATATTTTACTTAAATTCATAAATAAAATATTGTTATTGTTATTACAGATTATGAAGCTAGAACTTATATTCCTTCTTTTGTATAAAACAGAATTAAGGTTCCTGTGATTTATTTATTTTTTTAAATTTAAATTTATTTATTTTAATTGGAGGCTAATTACTTTACCATATTGTATTGGTTTTGCCATACATCAACATGAATCCACCACGGGTGTACATGTGTATCACAGAATAAGCAATCCTTAACCACAAAGAAAAAATCAAAATGAAAAAAGTGGTTAAAAGAAAGATAACAGTCACTAACTTTGAGAGACTGGATAAATTACTTAATTTCTGAGCCTTAATATGTTATACTGTACTATTGGTGTTTTAGGATTCCTTTTATCACAGGATTTCTATGAGATCAAATAAGAATATGTGTGAAAAGTTTTAGAAATTACTGTGCAGATATTAATAGCTACTACTGTATCAGAAAAGAACAAACCTGACTTCATATTGGATCTACTCTTTTAACTCTTAACTTTTTGTCTGTTGCCTGTGCTTTAGTCATGCTGGCTCTTCACCTTTGTCTTGTCAATCAGTAAAATAGTGTTGCTTTTAGGCTGCAAAGGACATTATAACCCTTTCTTAAGGATCTGCCTCCCATGAATAATCTTTAAAGTCATAACACTGGATTCATATAGAGATAAAAACTTGCAAAACACTTGTTTTGTTGAAGATTTTCAGGAACATCTTGACCAGACATAATTGGAATTGGACAGCTGCAAGAACAGAGGATTATCACATCCCCTCAGGGTCTGGCCAGCATCAAGAAATTTTCAGCAACAAGCCATATTCTCTCCACTTTTAGTATTAAAAAACCTAAATTCTAGCTTGGGTAAGATGGTTCTTTGGGATAATAGTCTTCTATTTTCTCAATCTGCTGGATTTCTAAATAAAGTTGCTATTATTGGCCCCAACACCAAATCTCTTCCTTAATTAGCCTGTCGTTGGGGGAACAGCAGGAGCTTGGTCTTGGTAACACTTCTACTGGTGTTAACCTGTTCTTAGATATAGATAACTAATTGCTTACATTTTACTATAAAGAAATTATGCAAATATTTCAATCAAGCTTCAGTAAGTATTTGATAAGGAAACAGAGTTGTGTTAATCTTTAGCAATAATATTTTATAAAAGTGTAGAGACTTAAGAAACTCTGAGTTTTTAAAAACAAAATATAAGCTAGATATCTGAAAACTTTTATTGCAATTAGTCATATGACATTTTCAATCACTCAGTATTAAAAAAAAAGCGACTTTCTACATTTAAGGAAGCTTGTTTTGGAGATACTTATTTAGTTTTGTAGAACACAAAAAGATTAACACAGTGGTCTTTCTCAGCAAACATTAGAATTTAATATCAACATATTTTCAATGGAAAAGGTCCAGTGCATACAAATGAATATATTTAGAGTAGATGTTATTCTTCAGTATTGAAACTGTTGAAGTTTTCTAAAACCTAAGGAGAGACAAGAACTATATTCACACAACTGAAATTTTTCAAGAGACCTTGTTTTAGTAGCAAACTTCAGATCTGTAAAGCTCAAGTAGAGTTAAAATTAATTCAGAATCTCTTTTGCCTTCGAACTTGACAACATATTCTTTAAAGCAATTTATATGCTAATTTTTATTGGAAAAAGTACAAGATTATTGGGAATAAACACTCAACCCTACTGCATGTCAGTACCATTTTTAAAACTAAAGAAAGACTAATTCTGTCTGCCTTGTTTTATATTTGACAGTTGTTTATTTGGGCATATAAGATGGTACCAACCAGATTTCTGAGTTTCACTTAGAGTTTACTTATTCAGAACAACTCAGGTTTCATTGCTTCATTATATTAAAGATACCTAACCTGTTGCCTCTCTGGAAGTCACGTGGTGGTGGTGGTTTAGTTGCTAAATCATGTGCCAGCCAGGTTCCACTGTCCATGGGATTCTCCAAGCAAGAATACTGGAGTGGGTTGCCATTTCCTTTTCCAGGGGATCTTCCCTACATTCATTGCTTCATTATATTAAAGATACCTAACCTGTTGCCTCTCTGGAAGTCACGTGGTGGTGGTGGTTTAGTTGCTAAATCATGTGCCAGCCAGGTTCCACTGTCCATGGGATTCTCCAAGCAAGAATACTGGAGTGGGTTGCCATTTCCTTTTCCAGGGGATCTTCCCTACCCAAGAATCGAACCCAGGTCTCCTATGTTGCAGGCAGATGATTTACCAACTGAGCTGTGTGGTAAGCCCAAAAGTTAAGTAGAGGGAAATGATAATATTTAAAGCTCTGTGCAATAATCAATAAATGTTTGTTAAATTGATTAAAAGATCCTGATAAAGTGATTGCAACACGTAGTGGCTAGTATCTTGCTACCTTCAGTCTCTAACTAAATCTAAGGAAGGGCATCAAGTCTAAAGATTTATTATATTCCTCTCAATTCATTATCTAATCCAAGAAAAGGAATTGATTGGCAAAGTGTAATCTAGACTGTCTTATATTTGTTAAGTGTATCCTTCCTCATTTTCTTCAAGTGTTCCTGTTTCATTTGTTGCTTAATCTTGGTGATAGTCTCCAAATTCAAAAACTGAAGAGAAGCTATTTCTTCCTTTTCTCATCATGCTTAAATTGAGAAATGAACCCATGATATAATGCTGATCATTTGGAAACACCAAATACAAAAAGGGTATTTGAGTTTAGTAATCCAAGAATACATTATTTTTAAATTCCCTAAGCTCTACCCCATCCTTCTGTTTCTCTGTAAGCCTTCTTTACTCTCTGTCTCATGAATGAGAACAGTCTCATATTGTGGTATATTATATACTTATTTATTTAAGTCCCTCTCACTAACATAAAAATTCCATGACTATAGGGCAGTTCATTCTTCATTCCTATATCCCCAGGACATAGAATAGTCTTTTATGCAAAACATTCCCTGAAAATGCATTTGCTAGATAAATAAATAAATCATAAGAAGTGTCATTGTAGTGGTAAATGTGTCGTGGTAAATGTAATAGCATCCTGGTTAGTCCTAGTTTTGTGAGGCTATATTTGGGGCTCTTGCATTGGTCTCCACATGGTTTATTAAGTTCACCAATTTCCTTTTTTTTTTCTTGTATTTACTTATTTATAATTTAATTTATTTTGATGTTTTTGTTAAAGTACAGATGACATATAGCATTATATTAGCTTCAGGTATACAACATAAAGATTCAATATTGTCTATATATATTATATATATTACATATATGACATTTTTATTCTTTTATCTATTAATAGACACTTAGATTGTCTCCATACCTTGAATATTGAAAATAATGCAATGAACATAAGGGTGCATGTATCTTTGCAAATTGGTGTTGCATTATCTTTGGATAAACAGCCAGCAGTGCAATGTGTTTGTGTGTCCGTGTGTATGCTCCTTTGTGTCTGACTGTGACTCCATGGACTGTAGCCTGCCCATAGACAGAATCTCTGTCTATGGGATTATCTTGGCAAGATTACTGGAGTGGGTTGCCATTTCTTGCTTCAGGGGATCTTCCCGACCCAGGGATTAATCCCATGTCTCTTTCATTGGCAGGTGGATTCTTTGCCACTCTACAATATCTGTATCAAATGATACTTCTATCTTTAATTTCTTTAACAACCTGCATACTATTTTCCATAGTGGGTGTATCAGTATACATTCCCATCGACACTTCACAAAAGTTACCTTCATTCTACAACCTCACTAACACTTATTTCTTATCTTGTTAATAATAACCATTCTAACATTTGTGAAGGGATATCTCATTGTTTTAAATTGCATTTTTCAATTGACTAGGGGAGATGACCATGTTTTCACATGCCTGTTAACAATTTGTATGTCTTCTTTAAAAAAAATCTTCTCAGATCCCCGGCCCATTTTCAACAGGATAATTTTATCATTATTTCTGAATTGTGTGAATACTTTATTTTTTGTAAATTAATTACTTATTTGCTATATGATTTGCAAATTTTTTCCCATTCCATAAGTTGCCTTTTCATTTTGTTGGTAGATGCCTTCCTGTGCAGAACCTTTTTAGTTTGATGTAGACATACTTGCTATTTTTTCTTTTATTTCCTTTCTTTCTGGAAGAAGATGCAATAAGTCATCTTCAAGGGCTATTTCAACAAGTTTACAGGTTTTTTTTTTATGATTTCAAGTCTTTAAGTCTTTATTTTGAATTAATATTAATATTTCATGTCTTTAAGTCTACATCTCATTGTGTATGGTATAAGATCGTTCCAGTTTCATTCTTTTGTATATGACTGTCCAGTTTTCCCATGATCATTTATTGAAGAGGCTACCTTTTCCCCACTGTATATTTCTGTTCTTTTATTGAAAGTTAATTGATCATATATGTATGAACTTATTGGGGGCTCTCAATTGAAATCAATTGAACTATGTATCTGTTTGTTAAAATACAACAATGTAGTATTAACTACAGCTTTATAAAATAGGTTGAAATTGGGGAGAATGATATACCAAGCTTTATTCTTTTTTTCTTTTCTTTAAGGTTTAGTTGACATATGATATTATATTTAAGTTGGGGAAAAATAATTGTGGCTTTAGACTATGAATTTTAAATCATTTTAACTAGACTCAAACACATTTTTATTAACCAAAATAGGAACCATTGTAATCAACACATTTTTACCAACAAGAAATAAGTTTGAACGCCTCAAGCGTACAAATCCATGCTGTGGGATTCAATGAACTCTTTTCTGATTCCTGCTGGTCGTGGAAGCATGTTCCCTGCAAAAAGTCATTGAGATACTTGGAGAAGTAGTAGGTGGTTTGCAAGAGGTCAGGTGACTATGGCTGATGAGGCAAAACTTCATATCTCAGTTTGTTCAACTGTTGAAGCATTGGTTGTGAGATGTGTGGTTGGGCATTGTCATAGAGAAGGACTGGACACTTTCTGTTGACGAATGCTGACTACAGGTGTTGCAGTTTTTGGTGCATCTCATTGATTTGGTGAGCATACTTATATGTAATGGCATCACCAGTATTGTGAAAGCTGTAGTGGATCAGACAGGAAGCAGACTACCAGTGACCATGATGTTTTTTATGGTGTAAGTTTGACTTTGGGACATGATTTGGAACTTCTTGATCCAGCCACTAAGCTGGTCATTGCTGGTTGTCATATAAAATCCACTTTTTATTGCACACTGCAATCTGATCAAGAAATGGTTTGTTGTTTTTGTGTAGAATATGAGTAGACACAGCAATATGATGATTTTTTTTCCCAGTAAATTCATGAGGCACCCATTTACTGACTTTTTTTCACTTTTTCAATTTGCTTTAAATGCTGAATGACCACAGAATGGTCAATGTTGAGTTCTTCAGCAATTTCTCATGTAATTGTTAGAGCATCAGCTTTGATGATTGGTAACTTAACTTTTGATGGCCAGCCACCACATTCCTCATCTTCAAGGCTCTCATCACTTTGCAAAACTTCATGAACCACCACTGCACTGTGGTCCAATGAAATGCTGATGTTGCCAGTTGTCTCCAGTGATTTTTGACCCAAATGAAATGCTGATGTTGCCAGTTGTCTCCAGTGATTTTTGACCCATTTTGAACTCAAATAAGAAAGTTCCTTGAATTTGCTTTTTGTCTAACATTATTGATGCCAGTTCAGTTCAGTTCAGTCACTCAGTTATGTCCTGACTATTTGTGACCCCATGGACTCTAGCACACCAGGCTTCTCTGTCCATCACCAACTTTTGAGGCTTCATCACACTCGTGTCCATTAAGTCAGTGATGCCATCCAACCATCTCATCCTATGTTGTCCCCTTTTCCTGCCTTCAGTCTTTCCCAGAATCAGGGTTATTTCCAGTGAGTCAGTTCTTTGCATCAGGTGGCCAAAGTATTAAAGCTTCAGCTTCAGCATCAGTCTTTCCAAAGAATATTCAGGACTGATTTCATTTAGGATTGACTATTTGATCTCCTTGCAGCCCAAGGGACTCTGAAGAATCTTTTCCAACACCAAAGTTCAAAAGCATCAATTCTTTGATGCTCAACTTTGTTTATGGACCAACTCTCATGACTACTTGACTACATACATGACTACTTGACAAACTATACCTTTGACTAGACAGAACTTTGTTGGCAAAGTAATATCTCTTTAATATGCTGTCTAGATTGGTCATAGCTTTTCTTCCAAGGAGCATGTGTCTTTTAATTTAATGGCTGCAGTCACCATCTGCAGTGATTTTGGAGCCCAAGAAAAAAAAATCTGTCACTGTTTCCATTGTTTCCCCATCTACTTGCCATGAAGTGATGGGATCTGATGTCTAGATCTTTGTTTTTTGAATGTTGAGTTTTAAGCCAAGTTTTTCACTCTCCTCTTTCACTTTCATCAAGGGATGTTTCAGTTCCTCTTTGCGTTCTGCCATAGGGCCATGTGTTCTGCATATCTGAAGTTATTGATATTTCTTCCAGCAATCTTGATTCCAGCGTGTGCTTCATCCAGCCTGGTAGTTCACATGATGTACTCTGCATATAAGTTAAATGACCAAAATGACAATATACACCTTTGATGTATCCCTTTCCCAATTTGGAACCAGTCTATTATTCCATGACCAGTTCTAACTGTTGCTTCTTGACCTGCATACTGATTTCTCAGGAGACAGTTAAGGTAGTTTGATATTCCCATCGCTTGAAAAAATTTCCAGTTTGTTGTGATCCACACAGTCAAAGGCTTTGGCATAGTCAATGAAGCAAAAGTAGATGTATTTCTCGAACTCTCTTTCTTTTTATATGATCTAACGGATGTTTGCAATTTGATCTCTGGTTCCTCTGCCTTTTCTAAATCCAGCTTGAACATCTGAAACTTCTTGGTTCATGCACTGTTAAAGCGTTGCTTGGAGAATTTTGAGCATTACTTTCTAGTGTGAGATGAGTGCAATGGTGCGATATTTGAACATTTTTTGGTGCTACCTTTCTTTGGGATTGGAATGAAAACTGACCTTTTCTAGTCCTGTGAACACTGCTGAGTTTTCCAAAGTTGCTGGCATATTGAGTGCAGTACTTTAACAGCATCATTTTTTAGGACTGAAGTATCTGAAATGGAATTCCATCACCTCCGCTAGCTTTGTTCATAGTGATGCTTCCTAAGGTCCTTTTGAGCATGGATTCCAGGATGTCTGGCTCTAGGTGAGTGATCACACAATCATGGTTATCTGGGTCATTAAGATCTTTTATTGTATAGTTCTTGAATGTATTCTTGCCACCTTTAAAAAAAAAAAATCTTCTGCTTCTGTTAGTTCCATGCCATTTCTGTCCTTTATTGTGTCCATCTTTGCATGAAATGTTCCCTTGATATTCCTAATTTTCTTGAAGAGATCTCTGGTCTTTTTCATTCTATTATTTTCCTCTATTTCTTTGCATTGATCACTGAGGAAGGCTTTCTTATATCTTCGTGCTATTCTTTGGAACTCTACATTCAGATGGGTATATCTTTCTTTTTCTCCTTTGCCTTTAGCTTCTTTTCTTTTCTCAGCTATTTTTAAGGCCTCCTCAGACAACCATTTTGCCTTTTTGCATTTCTTTTTCTTGGGGCTGGTCTTGATCACTACCTCTGGTACAATGTCATGATCCTCATTCTGTATTTCTTCAGGCACCTTGTGTATCAGATCTAATCCCTTGAATCTATTTTTCACTTCTACTATATGATCGTAAGGCATTTGATTTAGGTCATACCTGAATGGTCTAGTGGTTTTCAAGTCTGAATTGTGAAATTAGGAGTTAATGATCTGAGCCACAGTCAGCTCCTGGTCTTGTTTTTGCTGACTATATGGAGCTTATCCATCTTCGGCTGCAAATAATATAATCTACCTGATTTCAGTATTGACCATCTGTTGATATCCATGTGTCAAGTCATTTCTTGTGTTGTTGGAAAAGGATGTTTGCTATGACCCGTGCGTTCTCTTCACAAAACTGTTAGTCTTTCCCCTACTTCATTTTGTATTCCAAGGCCAGATTTGCCCTTTACTCCAGCTATTTCTTAACTTCCTACTTTTGCATTCCAGTTCCCTATAATGAAAAGGACATATTTTGGGGGTGTTAGTTCTAGAAGGTCTTGTTTGTCTTCATAGAACTGTTCAACTTCAGCTTCTTTGGCATTAGTGGTTGTGGCATAGACTTGGATTACTATGAAATGGAACGGTTTGCCTTGGAAATGAACAGATCATTCTGTCATTTTGAGATTGCACCCAGAACTGCATTTTGGACTCTTTTACTGACTATGATGGCTACTCCATTTCTTCTAAGGGGTTCTTGCCACAGTAGTAGTTGATATGATGCTCATCTGAATTATATTCACTCATTCCTGTCCATTTCAGTTCAATGATTCCTAAAATGTTGATGTTCACTCTTTCCATCTCCTGTTTGGCCACTTTCAATTTACCTTGATTTATGGATCTTACATTCCAGGTTCCTACACAATATTCCTTTTCATAGCATCAGATTACTTCCATCATTATTCCCATCCACAACTGGGCATTGTTTTCACTTTGGCTCCATCTCTTCACTCTTTCTGGAGTTATTTATTTTTCCATTCTTCTCCATTAGCATATTGGGCACCTACATACCTGGGGAGTTCATCTTTCATTGTCGTATCTTTTTGCCTTTTTGCACTGTTCATGGGGTTCTCATGGCAAGAATACTGAAGTGGTTTACCATTCCCTTCTCCAGTGGACCATGTTTTGTCAGAACTCTCCACCATTACCTGTCCATCTTGAGTGGCCTTTCATGACAAAGCTCATAGTTCCTTTGAGTTAGACAAGGCTGTGGTCCATGTGATCAATTTGATTAGTTTTCTCTGATTGTGGTTTTAATTCTGTCTTCCCTTTGAAGAATAAGGATAAGAGGCTGATGGAAGTCTTCAGATAGGAGAGATTGACTGGGAAACAGTCTTGTTCTGATGGGAGGCATCATGCTCATTAAATCTTTAATCCAATTTTCTGTTGAAGGGTGGGACTGCATTCCCTCTCTGTTGTTTGGCCTTAGGGTCAAACTGTCAAACCAGGTGTCCACTAGAGACTCCGGGAGTCTCACAGGCAAGTCTGACTCAGCCTCTGTGGGGACACTGCTCCTTTCTTCTGGCTCCTGCTACACACAAGGTACATAACTCTTGGCATGCACAAGCATCATTTCCCTAGTAGAAAATAAATACAGAATACATAACAAGTAATAATTCTTTAGCAAAAAACATAAAGTCACAAATGCACATTAAAAAAATAAAATGGTAAGGAAAGGATTAACTTTGCCTGTCTCTTTATTTTCTTTTTTCCCATTTCCCTCTTTAGGTCAACTTATCCTCCCTTTAATTGTGCATACTGTTACTATATTTCACTTTATGTCAAGTGCTTCTGTATCTGAGCAATATGGATCACTTAGACGAAGTGAATTTTGAAAAAAACCTAAATCACTTGTTTCTTCAATTGCTTTATCAGATATTGGGACTGATATCTGATGGCAATAAGAATGATTCAGTTCAGTTCAGTCGCTCAGTCGTGTCCGACTCTTCGCGACCCCACGAATCACAGCACGCCAGGCCTCCCTGTCCATCACCAACTCCCGGACTTCACTCAGACTCACGCCATCGAGTCAGTGATGCCATCCAGCCATCTCATCCTCTGTCGTCACCTTCTCCTCCTGCCCCCAATCCCTCCCAGCATCAGAGTCTTTTCCAATAAGTCAACTCTTCACATAAGGTGGTCAAAGTACTGGAGTTTCAGCTTCAGCATCATTCTCCCCAGAGCAATTCCAGGGCTGATCTCCTTCAGAATGGACTGGTTGGATCTCCTTGCAGTCCAAGGGACTCTCAAGAGTCTTCTTCAACACCACAGTTCAAAAGCATCAATTCTTTGGTGCTCAGCTTTCTTCACACTCCAACTCTCACATCCATACATGACCACTGGAAAAACCATAGCTTTGACTAGATGGACCTTTGTTGGCAAAGTAATGTCTCTGATTTTAAATATACTGTCTAGGTTAGTCATAACTTTTCTTCCAAGGAGTAAGCGTCTTTTAATTTCATGGCTGCAATCACCACCTGCAGTGATTTTGGAGCCCAGAAAAATAAAGTGAGCCATTGTTTCCACTCTTTTCCCATCTATTTGCCATGAAGTGATAGGACCAGATGCCATGATCTTCATTTTCTGAATGTTGAGCTTTAAGCCAACTTTTTCACTCTCCTCTTTCACTTTCATCAAGAGGCTTTTTAGTTCCTCTTCACTTTCTGCCATAAGGGTGGTGTCATCTGCATATCTGAGGTGACTCATATTTCTCCTGACAATCTTGATTTCAGCTTGTGCTTCTTTCAGCCCAGCGTTTCTCATGATGTATTCAGCATATAAGTTAAATAAGCAGGGTGACATTATACAGCCTTGATGAACTCCTTTTCCTATTTGGAACCAGTCTGTTGTTCCATGTCCAGTTCTAACTGTTGCTTCCTGACCTGCATACAGATTTCTCAAGAGGCAGGTCAGGTGGTCTGGTATGCCCATCTCTTTCAGAATTTTCCAGTTTACTGTGATCCACACAGTCAAAGGCTTTGGCATAGTCAATAAAGCAGAAATAGATGTTTTTCTAGAACTCCTTTGCTTTTTTGATGATCCAGCAGATGTTGGCAATTTGATCTCTAGTTCCTCTGCCTTTTCTTTATTTTTTATATTTTTTATTTTATTTTGTTTTATTATCATTATTTCTTATTATTATTTTACTTTACAATATTGTATTGGTTTTGCCATACATCAACATGAATCCACCACAGGTGTGCACCTGTTCCACATCCTGAACCCACCTCCCACCTCCCTCTCCATACCAACACTCTGGGTCATCCCAGTGCACCAGCCCCAAGCATCCTGCACCCTGCATTGAACCTAGACTGACGATTCATTCCTTATATGATATTATACATGTTTCAATGCCATTCTCCCAAATCATCCAACCCTCTACTTCTCCCACTCCCACAGAGTCCAAAAGAGTGTTCTATATATCTGTGTTTCTTTTGCTGTCTCGCATACAGGGTTATCGTTACCATCTTTCTAAATTCCATCTATATGTGTTAGTATATTGTATTGGTGTTTTTCTTTCTCACTTACTTCACTCTGTATAATCAGCTCCAGGTTTCATCCACCTCATTAGATCTGATTCAAGTGTATTCTTTTTAATGACTGAGTAATACTCCATTCTGTATATGTCCCACAGCTTTCTTATCCATTCATCTACTGATGGACATCTAGGTTGCTTCCATGTCCTGGCTATTATAAACAGTGCTGCGATGAACATCGGGGTACACGTGTCTCTTTCAATTCTGGTTTCCTCAGTGTGTATGCCAACAGTGGGATTGCTGGGTCATAAGGCAGTTCTATTTCCAGTTTTTTAAGGAATCTCCCCAATGTTCTCCATAGTGGCTGTACTAGTTTGCTTTCCCACCTGGGTGTAAGAGGGTTCCTTTTTCTCCACATGCTCTCCAGCATTTATTGCTTGTAGACTTTTGTATCGCAGCCATTCTGACTGGCGTGAACCAGCTTGAACATCTGGAAGTTCACGGTTCATGTATTGCTGAAGCTTGGCTTGGGGAATTTTAAGCATTACTTTACTAACGTGTGAGATGAGTGCAGTTTTGTGGTAATTTGAGCATTCTTTGGCATTGCCTTTCTTTGTGATTGGAATGAAAACTGACCTTTTCCAGTCCTGTGGCCACTGCTGAGTTTTTCAATTTTGCTTTCATATTGATAAATATTATTAAAAGAGAGTAGTAGTTTTAAGACCTGACTTGGACAGTTAGTATTTCAATGAATTTAACATGTACATTGCTATATGTAAAATAGATAACCAGTGGGAATTTGCTGTACTTCAAAAGAAATAAATATGATAAAGAAAGTTTTCCAAATAAACAAGTATCATATTCATATATCTGAAAATTTTCCTCTGATGTGATGCTGTCTTTTACAATGTGGGTAGATGATGAAATACAAATATTTATACTGTGTATATTTATCTTATAACTTTTTGTTTATCCATGAATTGGTGTATTTTGGAGTCATATCTATTCACAAACACTCTGTAAGGCTTTAAAGGAAGTATCTAATGTTCATTATTGTGAAACATATTCACCTTTAATGTAAAACTAATATCCATTACTCCAAAGTATTAAATGGGCTTAGAAAGTTAAAAGCCATTGGGAATGTTTTCCCTATTATTGCAATTCAATTTATTAACGTAAGGATTATTGAACTTAATCTACTTTTGTTACTTAAATAAATGGTTTGGCAACATAAATTCTTTAGCTATATTCAGGTACCCAGTTTTTACTTTTGCCATTTAGGCTAAGAATTATCCCACAGTGAAATTTAACAATTCTATTTTTGTGATATAGATAGACTATTGTTATATATGCATGCTTGAAAAAGAATATTTGAGCAACCTCACAAAACATTCAGATTCTGAGAATTCATATTTTCTAAGGGCCAAAAGTAATTTTAGCTTACACTGATTCCTCATCCTTGAGCATTTCTTTCTAAGTGTTAAACTTACTCCCTCTTATGTGTTGTGCATGTAATGAGAGCTACAATATCAAACACTTTGCTTGGAAACTTACCACCTCAGTGAGAAATCAGCAGGTGAGGATGATACCTATGAATTATATTTGAAAGGTAGATTTCCAAAGCAATACACATTGCATTAATTTGCATCCTGTTCAATCAAAATGCATATTGGAAGTAGTAGCATTATTTCTATGATATACAGTCAAATCCATATCACAAATAATTTTTTAACCACTTTTTATTTGTCATCAGAATGCTGCTGCTGCTCTTGCTAAGTCGCTTCAGTCATGTCCAACTCTGTGAGACCCCATAGACGGCAGCCCACCAGGCTCCCCCATCCCTGGGATTCTCCAGGCAAGAATACAGGAGTGTGTTGCCATTTCATTCTCCAATGCATGAAAGTGAAAACTGAAAGTGAAGTCACTCAGTTGTGTCCGACTCCTAGCGACCCCATGGACTGCAGCCTACCCGACTCTTCCATCCATGGGAATTTCCAGACCCCCAGAATAAGAATGCTATAATTAAGTCATTCAATGTGTTATCTAATGATGTGTTAGGTTATCACTGAAATTATTTCTATTTATTTAGACAGAATTTCCAAATTCTGATACCCTTTGTTCACATCTTATACTAAAACATAGAATATATTTTAGAATTTTAAAATTTTCATTTTCTTTTGCATCCACTAAGCAATTATTCGAGCTTCCCTGGTGGCTCAGAGGTTAAAGCGTCTGCCTCTAATGCGGGAGACCAGGGTTCGATTCCTGGGTCGGGAAGATCCCCTGGAGAAGGAAATGGCAATCCACTCCAGTATTCTTGCCTGGAGAATCCCACGGACGGAGAAGCCTAGTAGGTTACAGTCCACGGGGTCGCAAAGAGTCGGACACGACTGAGCGACTGAACTGAACTGAACTGAACTGAAGCAATTATTCAGAGAAGGTAATGGCACCCCACTCCAGCACTCTTGCCTGGAAAATCCCATGGATGGAGGAGCCTGGGGATGGTGGGCCTCAGTCCATGGGGTAGAGTTTGCTTCTCTTTTTAATAAAAAAGTGTTTATCTAGAATTACATACAAATTACCAAAACATAGGAATTGTTTCAGTAAAACATGAACTTTTATCTTGCATTAGGCTCTATTATTAATTGTATGAATGTAAATGTATAACTTTCTAAGCAAGCTATTAAATTGGAAGACCTCTATAGGGAGTAAACACAAATAAATCTTCTTGGAGTGATAATTTCTTCATAATAAATTCTTAAATATTTTATAACCTGAATATTTTCTTTTCATATGTTAGGGTACTTTTTTTTTTTTTCTTTACCATACCATGAACTTTACTATTTCTCTTTATAGCCTAATAACTGTCTCTTATACACATCTAGGCTGATCGCCGAAGAATTGATGCTTTTGAACTGTGGTGTTGGAGAAGACTCTTGAGACGTCTAGTCAAGGCTATGGTTTTTCCTGTGGTTATGTATGGATGTGAGAGTTGGACTGTGAAGAAGGCTGAACACCAAAGAATTGATGGTTTTGAACTGTGGTGCTGTCTCTTATACACATCTCTTTACTATTTCTCTTTATAGCCTAATAAAAATAAGAATTCTATGCTATGATTAATATTCCCTATTCTACTATTATCAGTGATGTATTGAGGAGTATTTTATTCAGGTAATGTTTAGTAAATGAAACTACAATAATGAACTAACTATAACTATAAAATGCATTTTTAAAAGCCTAAAGCAATTTGAAATTATGTCACCTGTTGAACATGGAAATAATTTAGATAATGAAAAACTAAATATTTCTGGCAGAAATTCAGTGTTGCGAGCAGCTTATTTAGCATGAACTCTAAAATAATGTGAGAACTTTGTTTTACTTTTAGAATATTCAGTGTTTAGCTTCTTGATGGTTGTGGGAGGGACAGTTTTACAGTAACCTGCTCCTTGAGTATGTTTAACGGTGATTCACAAAGAGAATCATCACACAATGCAATGGAAGCTCACTGACTACCTGCACCTTTGGCAGAATTATTGTTTGCTTTTTCCCTGAAATGGGCTCTAGAATAGCTTCCATTTTCTCAGTGCAAGATAGCAAACATCTAGATCAAAGGAATGCAGCAGAAGAGGAACTACCACAGATCACTTATTAGAGATGCAGTGCAGGAACCAGACATAACCACTTTCATTAGCAAGTCAATCAGATAGCTTTTCAAGAGCATACTGTAGGATAGCAAACGCCTTGTTAAACAATAATTAGTAAGAAATGTGTGTTTAAAGAAGATAGTTTGAGAGAGCCAATGAGTAAAGCCTAACAACTATTGCAATTTAGAAATGAGGGCTCTGAGTAAAGATACAATCATTCCTTGGTGATTTTGATTAAAAGGAAAAACTTAATTAGAATAGCTGAGATACCTGCAACCTAAAATATATATATTTTCAAACTGGGCAAAAAAAAAAAAAGTTATCTTTTTTTGACCACAAAAAAATTGCTGGCCATAGAAAGTTACTGAATTGCTTTTATGGCTTCTTGGTGTATCTCATTTTATATATCAATAACTATTTGCTGATGGCAACTTCATGGTATGCTTTTTAGTGAAAGTCTTTGTTTTCATATCACAAGTAATAAATATTCATTGCAGAAATTTTAAAAAGAAAATTAAAGCCCAGACATACTTCTCTTACCATGTAAGTATAACCCTTATAGCAGTTTCCTATGTTTTAACCAAAATGGAAACACACATTTAATAATATTTCATAGTCTGCTTTGTTGTGTTTGTTTCAGTTCAGTTCATTTCAGTCGCTCAGTTGTGTCTGACTCTTTGTGATCCCATGAACCACAGCACACCAAGCCTCCCTGTCCATCACCAACTCCCAGAGTCCACCCAAACCCATGTCCATTGAGTTGGTGATACCATTCAACCATCTCACCCTCTGCCATCCCCTTCTCCTCCTGCTCTCAGTCTTTCCCAGGATCAGGGTCTTTTCCAATGAGGCAGCTCTTCCCATCATGTGGCCAAAGTATTGGAGTTTCAGCTTCAACATCAGTCCTTCCAAAGAACACCCAGGACTGATTTCCTTTACGATGGACTGGTTGGATCTCCTTGAAGTCCAAGAGACCCTCAAAAGTCTTCTCCAACACTACAGTTCAAAAGCATCAATTCTTCGGCATTCAGATTTCTTTATAGTCCAACCTTCACATCCATGTGTTTGTTTATTGAGATATATTTCACATATCAGGCACTGGTTCTGTTTTTAACTTATTGTAACAGTAGTAGCATTGGTCACTCAGTCGTATGTGACTCTTTGCGACCCCACAGACTGTAGCCCAGGTTCCTCTGTCCATAGGATTCTCCAGGCAAGAATACTGGAGTGGATTGCCATTCACTTCTCCAGAGGATCTTCCTGGCTCAGAAAGTGGGTCTTCTGCATTGCAAGTAGATTCTTTACTGTCTGAGCTTACAGGGAAGATGTAACAGTAGGTTATTAATAATAATGCAAGTTACTGCTATTTGTTGAACAAGATGCAAAATACTTTTATGTACATCATCATGTGCAGTCCTCCCAACAATCTTACTAGGTGAATATATACTATTATTTTCCCTGTTGTGTAGATGAAGGAACTGAGTCACAGAAAGGTGAAGTGGTTTGTCCAACAAAAACAGCAAAGACAATATTTTAATCCAGTTTTGACTGAAAAACTGAGTTCTTAACCATTTTGTTATGACTTCTCTGTGCCGGACTATATGGCAATTCAGAGGAATCTTGGAAAAGAATATGGGTAGGGGAGATCTCTTGGAGCTCAGAGTGGAAATGAGGAGATGGAATAGTTGTCATACAGGGTGCCATGAGCTCAAACCTTGGCAGGGTGCCAGAAGCCAGGGGCTCAGTATGACTAGGAAAGGCAGCTTGTGTAGGCTGAGGGGTGTGTGTAGACAGAGATGGGAAACAAGGCAGGACAGGCATTTCTAGTGAGGAGGGGCCAGTCTGTGCAAAGCCTCAGGTACAAAGCTGAGTATCTCTGTCCTTGCTTTAAAGTAAGTCTTCTCAGGGGATTCCCTAGTGCTTCAGTGGTTAGGACTCTGGAGACTCTGTGCTCTTATAGTGTAAGTTCCCTGGTGAAGGAACTAAAATCCCATACATCACGTGGCCAAAAAATAAAAATTAGTGAAGTTAATGAGGTAAATCATTATTTCAAGCAATGAATAAATTTAATTATCATCTAGGTATAAATTATAAATGCATCATACTACTCATGGTCTTTCTTGACCAGTCCATTTAGTACATGATTATTCATCTCTAATATAATATTGCTTAAGTAATTTAACTTAAATCAATGTAGATGATTATGTAGTGTCAGAATGAAGTTGCTAATCAGTGTATCCTTGTTAAATGGACAATTACAATGATTATAATTTATGGTTGAAATATTTTAATATGATTGTCAGGTGAAAATGAAGAAACTGTTTAATATGAAAATAATTTTCTTCTATTAATCTAGCGATATTTATAAAGTACTCTTTCTTGCAGATTAATTTAGATTATCTCTTCAGTCCTCTAAAAAACTCTATGAAATAAGGTCATTTTGCCATTTCAATTGAAAATAGAATTTGATTCCAAATGTCAGGCTAAACACAGACATGTATGCTTGTGCACACACACTCACATACACACACACACACACACATATGCAACAAGATTCATCACAGTGCTAGGCAAAAGAAAGAATAATGGTATCCATGAATCAGAAATATTTTTGGAAGATGACAAATTGCATTTTTTTATGTTATTTGAAATGTTTTTTTTTTTAATATTTGTTTCCTTAGCATATAGTCAATCATTGGTAATGTCACCTAAATTCTTTGATGATTGACCCCTGCTGCATAGAAAGAAATATTCTGGCACTTGACCCATATTTGCTTACTTTTGACTACTTCTGTGGAATAAAAATTCTAAGTATGGTAATTATGAAGCTTGATTTATTCTGACTGTGGAACCGTAAATGTAACTGACCTTCAGTTAAATATTAGTCCTTTCTTCAAAACTTTCTCTTTTATTACATTAATAGCAATGCTTCCATTTCTTAATGTAATAAAAGAGAAAGTTTTGAGAAAGGACTAATATTTAACTGAAGGTCAGTTACATTTCTTAAGTCAACAGTTCATAGTTTATATAAGAAACAATAACTATGTAAAATAATGGGAACCATGACTTAAATATATGTATATTTATGTTTATAACATATATACATATATATAGTTATTTTATAATAGTACGGTAGCTATAATTAATGATGCTGGTTGGCTAATGTATCTAGAAATACACATTTTATTAAGGGCTCAATTTCCCTAAAATAGTATCTTCATATCTGTGGGACTCTTTTGAAACCTGGAAAGCAATTTTTTCCTAGGAATTTAGAGATGCAAAACAACTTTATAATTTAAAAATCAACATTTGGTACCTTATAAATTGCTGGGAGAAATATCAATAACCTCAGATATGCAGATGACACCACCCTTATGGCAGAAAGTGAAGAGGAACTAAAAAGCCTCTTGATGAAAGTGAAAGAGGAGAGCGAAAAAGTTGGCTTAAAGCTCAACATTCAGAAAATGAAGATCATGGCATCTGGCCCCATCACTTCATGGGAAATAGATGGGGAAACAGTGGAAACAGTGCCAGACTTTATTTTTTTGGGCTCCAAAATCACTGCAGATGGTGACTGCAGCCATGAAATTAAAAGACGCTTACTCCTTGGAAGAAAAGTTATGACCAACCTAGATAGCATATTGAAAAGCAGAGACATTACTTTGCCGACTAAGGTCCGTCTAGTCAAGGCTATGGTTTTTCCTGTGGTTATGTATGGATGTGAGAGTTGGACTGTGAAGAAGGCTGAACACCAAAGAATTGATGGTTTTGAACTGTGGTGTTGGAGAAGACTCTTGAGAGTTCCTTGGACTACACGGAGATCCAACCAGTCCATTCTGAAGGAGATCAACCCTGGGATTTCTTTGGAGGGAATGATGCTAAAGCTGAAACTCCAATACTTTGGCCACCTCATGCAAAGAGTTGACTCATTGGAAAAGACTCTGATGCTGGGAGGGATTGGGGGCAGGAGGAGAAGGGGACGACCAAGGATGAGATGGCTGGATGGCATAATGGACTCGATGGATGTGAGTCTGAGTGAACTCCGGGAGATGGTGATGAACACGGAGGCCTGGCGTGCTGCAATTCATGGAGTCGGACACGACTGAGCGACTGAACTGAACTGAGTTAAATTTAAGGTCAATCACTTAAAGGCAGATGAATTCACCTCCCATGATTGCATAGCTGTTACTGACCTGAGACTTGATACCAAGGTTCATGCTGTACAGCCCTCTCCGACAGTAGTAATTGTTTACTTGTCAGTCTCTCTATGTAGACTCTCTGTTCTATGAGGTCACTGCTGGTGCCCCAGTCCAAGGTCATTGTTGAAACCCCGGTTAAATGAATTAATGATGCTGAGCAGCTCAGACATGTTATTCAGATGATGGAAGTGATGTGTTATTCAGATGATTGCAGCCCGGCCTCCCCTGCAGCATGCTTTTAGAAATGCTTCAGAGTCTTCTACATAGTCCAGACCCCTCTGCTCTACTCCATAGAACCTGTACCCCTACCATGATATCAGCAAAAATGATATGAACAATAAGTGAAAACTTAATTGAAACACAGGATTAGTCTTTTGGCAGATAAATATATATTGGTCCAGGAGTTTGATAAACTCTTAGCTGGGAGAAACCACAGTAGAAGTAGTGGGCAGAATGCCACAGATAAGCTTGGCTCTAAGCAAGCCCTTTCTTGGGCTAGGCAGCTTCCCCTTACTTCCCTCTAATCCTCCCACCAGCAGCTGGCCCCAGTATTAAGGAGCCTGCCTGCCAGCTCCCTGTTTCAAGGAAGTGGAGCACCAGAGATGTTAGTGGCTTCTGCATTAGTGCAAACATCACCAGATGCCAGAGAAGTGAAGTGAAGTGAAGTCGCTCAGTATTATATGACTCTTTGCCAGAGAAGATGACATCAAATCCAGGCCTGACTGGCCATGGCCTTGGGGAGAACCTCTGAATGGAGAAGCCAGATGTCCTGGGGGTCACTGTGAGAGGCAACACAAAGTGGCAACTGCCAGTTCAGCTTCTAGAAAATACATCTGATGGTTTTGTTCCATTCATTCTCAAGGACTCCATGACTTGAAATAGTTTTCTTTCTGAACCTTCTGAAGTCAGAAATTATATAGCTCTTTTTTTTTTTTTTTTCTTCCTTGTCCCTGATGCTGGGAAAGATTGAAGGCAGAAGGAGAAGAGGGTGTCAGAGGATGAGACGCCAGGACAACATCACCAATGCAATTAACATGAACTTAGACAAACTATAGGAGATGATGAGGGATAGGAAGGCCTGGGGTTGGAAAGACTCTGACACAACTGAGTGACTGAACAACAACAACAATTGCTATTCAGAGCATCAGACCAGAATGAACTTGACAGGGTGACCTTTCAGAATTGGTGTCGTTCTACCTACAGCAAAGTCTGTATGGCTTTGATGTTAAAAGAACTGATTTATGGACTTCCCTGGTGGTACAGTGCTTAAAAATCCACCTGCCAATGCAGGGGATATGGGTTCAATCCCTGGTCCAGAAAGATTCCACATACCTCAGAGCAACTAAGCCCATGCATCACAACTACTGGGCCCACATCATCCAGAGCCTGTGCTCTGCAATGGGCACCACAATGAGAAGTCACCACCATAAGAAGCTCGCTCACCACCACTAGAAAGTAGGCTCTACTCGCCACAACTAGAGAAAGACTGTGCAGCAACAAAGACCCATCATAGCCAAAAATAAAATAAATTAATTATATATATATATTTTAAAAGATCTTGAGCCCCACACTGCCTGGGTCCATCACTTGCCTAAAGTTTTATGATTATTGGCAATTTCCTGCAAAACTTTGAGTCTGTTTCCTTATCTGAAAAGTAGAGGAATAACAATATTTAGTGCACAGGATCATGGTTGGGATTAACGTGTATTCAGTGAGGTCCAATCATGTGGCAAGTTGTCACACCAGTGAGCAAACCATAGTTCCTGCCTCCACGGTGTCTGTCAAGGAAAGGCAGCCAATAAACCAATAAATATTTAATACAGCAGGTGGTGGGAAGTGACACAAAGATAGATAAGGCATAGTATGGAGGATAGAGTGTCAGGATGGGGAGGAGCTATTTCACTTCAGGATGGTCTGCAAAGGTCTTCCAGATAAGAGATGACTTTTAAGCAACCCTGAATGAAATAAAGAAACAATTTATCTGAGGATAAACACTTCCAGACAGAGAAATGAATGTGTGCAAAAGTCCTGAGCCAGGGGCATGCCTGGCAAATACACAGAAAGGCAGAAAGGTCAGTGTTGCTGGCATGAAGTGGGGAAAGGGGAAGGTAGACTAGATGGCATCAGAGAGGAAGCTGGGGACAACGGTGTGTAGGATCTGGCAGTCTACTGTCAGAACTTTGGCATTTACTCTGAGTGAAATTGGAACCACTGAGGATTTGGAACCCCAAAGGAAGGAGATGAAAGGTCTTAGAGGATTCCCCTAGCTGCCATGTGAGGATAGACTGTAGAAGAGCCAGGAAGCAGGGAGACCAGTTAGAAGGCTGTTGCAACTCTCCAGGTGAGAGCTAATACCTTTGATTGATTTGGAAGCAGTAGGAGGAAGGATGTGGTCAGATTCTGGATAGGAATTGTATGTGTGAAAAAAAAAAAAAATAAGAAGGTAAAGTAAAATAAAATGTGTGTGGGAACTTCCCTGGGGGTCCAGTGGTGAAGACTCTGTGCTTGCACAGCAAGGGGCATGGGTTCAATTTTGATGGTCAGGGAACTGGGATCTGACATGAGAGAGAGAGATCATAGATGATTCCAAAGTGTTTAACTTGAAGAATGGAGTCACCACTTACTGAGGTAAGGAAGACAATTTATGTAAATTGCTTACCATAGATGTGATCATGAAGCAATTTTTTGTTGTTGCTCAGTTGCTCAGTCGTGTCCAACTCTTTGTGACCCTATGGACTGCAGCATGCCAGGCTTCCCTGTCCTTCACCATCTCCAGGAGCTTGCTCGAACTCATGTCCATTGAGTTGGTGATACCATCCAAACATCTCACCCTCTGGTGCCCCCTTCTTGCTCAGTAAATATTAGCAATTTGTTGTACTGATGAATTTGGTTTCCTGTGCTGTCTAAACTCCATTACCCATGGCTTTGCAAATGCTGACCAAACCTGGCAACAACATCATTGGTATCATGTCTGAGGAATTATTGCATGCCAAGCATATGACAATCTTTACTTAGCAGTTAAAGTGTTAATTGCTCAGTCGTTTCCAACTCTTTGTGACCACATGGGCTGTATCCTGCCAGCCTCCTATGTCCATGAGACTCCCCAGGCAAGAATACTGAAGTGGATTGCCATGCCATCCCCCAGGAGATCTTCCCAACTTAGGAATTGAACCCGGATCTCCTGCACTGCAGACAGATTAGTAACACCCTGAAAAATGTATGAAAGTCCTATGAGAAAACAAATATTTGTTGAATTTTTAACATATCCCAGATATTGGGCATTTGGCACTTAATCCTGTCTCTAACACTGAGTTGTAAATTGCATGAGCGAGCTCTTATGGCTCTTGCATACTACTGTGTACACCTGGTACACAGTAGCCACTGTAGTTAATATTTATTAACTTAGCCATCATTACTGTGAATGGAGTTTGAATAACTTCCCCAGGTGAAGCTGTGTCTCAAATTATTGTTTGTCAGATAAAGGGATAAATAACTACCTATTACATTCCCACTTTAGAGAAGAGGAACAGCTGTGGGCAGATCAAATTCAAATTCAGGATTTTCTGATCCTTCCTTAAACTTCCTTGGTGGCTCAGTGTTAAAGAATCTGCCAGCCAGTGCAGAAGACACGGGATCCATCCCTGGTTCAGAAAGATCCCATGGAGAAGGGAATGACGACTCAGTCCAGTATTCTTACTTGGGAAATCCCAAGAGGAGGCTGGCAGGCTACAGTCCATGGGGTCACAAAGAATCTGACATGACTGAGCAACTGAGGACACACACATACCAGAAAGGGCTTCCCTAGTGGCTCAGATGGTACAGAATCCACTTGCAATTCAGGAGACCTGAGTTTAATCCCTGGGTTGGGAAGATCCCCTGGAGGAGGGCATGGCAACCCACTCCAGTATTCTTACCTGGAGAATCCCCATGAACAGAGGAGTCTGGCAGGCTACAGTACATGTGGTTGCAAAGAGTCAGACATGACTGAGTAACTGAACACAGCATAACACAACTACTAACATGTATAATAAAATGTACATATCTCTCAATTCAATATACATATTTAGTAATTTAAACATTGGTTCGCAACACCATCAGACTGACTTTTAATGACAACTATTTGATAATGTTGGCATATTTATGCTAAGTGCTAAGTTTGTATAATAAAGAGAATGCCAAATAAAGTACATTTAAAAAGATGGGAGTGTATTTGCCACTTAGGTGACAACTCTGAGGTAGACAGATGATCTGGTTCTGGTAGGCAACCCTAGTATGTTCTATCTTGCTTTTCAACCACTGTACGTTTTTTTTTTTTTTTCCCCCATATGTATGAGAACATGACTGGTACTAATTTGCCATCATTAGAACCAAATTCCTGAAACACACACACACACACAAACACCTCAAACTTTAAAGATCGAAGCTTGATGTTTCTCATGTACATTCCACTCATTTCCCACTGGCAAAAACTTACAAAGAGACACAGAAATGCAGCGAATTCTGTGTAATGTAATTTCTGCCTAAGTAGACAGTACTTTACTCTGGTGAACAATATTCTATTGCTAACGGAAGGTAAGAAAGGATATTATACTTAAAGTAATGAAAGAAAATAACCTACAGTCCAGATTACTGAACCCAGCAAGGATCTCATTCAAATATGAAGGAGAAATAAAAAGCTTTCCAGAAAAGCAAAAGCTGAGAGAATTCAGCACCACCAAACCAGCTCTCCAACAAATGCTAAAGGATCTTCTCTAGACAGGAAACACAAAAAGGATGCATAAACTCGAACCCAAAACAATAAAGTAAATGGCAACGGGATCATACTTATCAATAATTACCTTAAACAAAAATGGGTTGAATGCCCCAACCAAAATACAAAAACTGGCTGAATGGATACAAAAACAAGACCCTTATGTATGTTGTCTACAAGAGACTCACCTCAAAACAGGGGACACATACAGACTGAAAGTGAAGGGCTAGAAAAAGATATTCCATACAAATAGAGTCCAAAAGAAAGCAGGAGTAGCAATACTCATATCAGATAAAATATACTTTAAAAAAGGTTGTGAAAAGAGACAAAGTATGACTCTACATAATAATCAAAGGATTAATCCAAGAAGAAGATATAACAATTTTAAATATATATGCACCCAACATAGGAACACCACAATATGTAAGACAAATGCTAACAAGCATGAAAGGGGAAATTAACAATAACACAATAATAGTGGGAGACTTTAATACACCACTCACACCTATGGGTAGATCAACTAAATAGAAAATTAACAAGGAAACACAAACTTTAAATGATACAATAGACCAGTTAGACCTAATTGATATCTATAGGGCATTTCACCCCAAAAGAGTGAATTTCACCTTTTTCTCAAGTGTTCCTTCTCCAGGATAGATCACATCCTGGGCCCTAAATCTAGCCTTGGTAAATTCAAAAAAACTGAAATCATTTCAAACATCTTTTCTGACCACAATGCAGTAAGATTAGATCTCAACTACAGGAGAACGCTGAATAACCAACACATCACAGAAGAAATCAAAAAAGAAATCAAAATATGCATAGAAATGAATGAAAATGAAAACACAACAACCCAAAACCTGTGGGACACTGTAAAAGCAGTGCTAAGGGGAAAGTTCATAGCAATATAGGCATACCTCAAGAAACAAGAAAAAAGTCAAATAAATAGCCTAACTCTACACCTAAAGCAACTAGAAAAGGAAGAAATGAAGACCCCAGGGTTAGTAGAAGGAAAGAAATATTAAAATTAGGGCAGAAATAAATGCAAAAGAAAAGAGACCATAGCAAAAGTCAACAAAGCCAAAAGCTGGTTCTTTGAAAGGATAAATAAATTTACAAAACATTAGCCAGACTCATCAAGAAACAAAGGGAGAAAAATTGAATCAATAAAATTAGAAATGAAAATGGAGAGATTGCAACAGACATCAAAGAAATACAAAGGATCATGAGACTACTATCAGCAAATATATGCCAAAAAAAAAAAAAAAGACAACGTGGAAGAAATGGGCAAATTCTTAGAAAATTACAACTTTCCAAAACTGAACCAGGAAGAAATAGAAAATCTTAACAGACCCATCACAAGCACAGAATTTGAAACTAATCAGAAATCTTCCATCAAACAAAAGCCCAGGTCCAGACAGCTTCACAGTTGAATTCTAACAAAAATTTAGATAAGAGCTAACACCTATCCTACTCAAATTCTTCCAGAAAATTGCAGAAGGAAGTAAGCTTCCAAACTCATTCTGTGAGGCCACCATCACCCTAATACCAAAACCAGAAAATGATGCCACAAAAAAGAAAACTACAGGCCAATATCACTGATGAACATAGATGCAAAAATCCTTAACAAAATTCTAGCAATCAGAATCCAACAACACATTAAAAAGATCATAAACCATGACCAAGGGGCTTTATCCCAGAGATGCAAAGATTCTTCAATATCCACAAATCAATGTAATACACATTAGCAAATTGAAAAATAAAAGCCATATGATTATCTCAATAGATGCAGAGAAAGTGTTTGACAAAATTCAATATCTATTTATGATAAAAACTCTCAAGAAAACAGGAATAGAAAGAATATACCTCAACATAATAAAAGCTATATATGACAAACCCACAGCAAACATTATCCTCAATGGTGAAAAACTGAAAGCATTTCCCCTAAAGTCAGGAACAAGACAAGGGTGCCCACTTTCACCGCTACTATTCAACATAGTTCTGGAAGTTTTGGCCACAGCAATCAGAGCAGAAAACGAAATAAAAGGAATCCAAATTGGAAAAGAAGAAGCAAAACTCACTGTTTGCAGATGATATGATCCTCTACATAAAAACCCTAAAGAATCCACCAGAAAATTACTAGAGCTAATCAATGAATATAGTAAAGTTTCAGGATATAAAATCAACACACAGAAATCCCTTGCATTCCTATACACTAATAATGAGAAAGTAGAAAAAGAAATTAAGGAAACAATTCCATTCACCATTGCAACGAAAAGAATAAAATACTTAGGAATATATCTACCTAAAGAAACTAAAGACCTATATATGGAAAACTATAAAACACTGATGAAAGAAATCAAAGAGGACACTAATAGATGGA
>SJYT01014259.1:0-187051 GCA_006410635.1 Cephalophus harveyi
ACTGAACTGACTGACTGATACACCCTTGAAACCACAAAGGCAATCAAGATATGGAACATATCCTCCCCTCAAAGCATCCTTCTGTCCATAAAACTGAATTTTCAAAAAGATAAAAGCTGGATCCTTACCTTGTTTTTTCCATCAAAATATATTCCAGATGAAAATTTAAATGCAAAAGGATAAGACTAGTTAAGAAATCAAGAATGCATATTTCACTAATGTTGCTGGGAAGGAAAGTCATTCTGAGAATGACATAAACTCAGCACAGAGGACTCATAAAATCATTATTTTATATGATTTTATCATTATAAAGTTTATATTCTATAATGATAAATCATTATTGCTATTTCTGAATAGCACAGAATACTATAACCAAAGTCAAAGATTCAACAGAGTAGAAAAATTATTTTCAACACCAATGATAAAACAATATCCTTAATATATGAAAAGATCTTACAGATCAATATGCAAAAGACAAATGTCTTAATAGAACATTTGCAAGTAAAAGGAACACACAATTCACCAAAAAAAAAAAAAAANAATGATTTATCATTATAAAATATAAACTTTATAATGATAAAATCATATAAAATAATGATTTTATGAGTCCTCTGTGCTGAGTTTATGTCATTCTCAGAATGACTTTCCTTCCCAGCAACATTAGTGAAATATGCATTCTTGATTTCTTAACTAGTCTTATCCCTGTCTCTTATACACATCTAAAAAAAAAAAAAAACTAAGGTATAAACTAAGTCTATAAACTGTAAGGGAGATTTTTATTTTTATTCACACTTGTAAACCTCAGCAGAAGGAAGACAGTTCATTTTAATCACCCTTCAAAAACTAAAGATGGTCTGACTTTCTATGGTTTTGAGAAAAACTATACCTAAGATCTAGACAGGTGCTTAGAAAACTCATTGTAAATTAAAATACTTTAGAGATGAGTAATAATTATTTCATAAGGGCATCATTATTCCTTATGGCATCCACATTCTATGACTTTTCTTAATTTCATCAAAACGGGTTTCATGATTCATGGCACGAATATAAACAAATGGGAAATAAAATAATATGACAGCAAGAGGTAACATTTCTTTATGATGCTTAATATTTTTTCATTCTAAAAACTTTAACTTACCTTTTTACCAGGAGAAGAGGGCTTAAAAGGGTTTCCAACTGTTTGTTTCTTCTCTACTTTTTTAATTGGTGGTAAAGGTTTCTCAGACATGTAAGGATTGGTATCAAAATATTCCCTTGGGTAAAGATTTAATTTGAAAGCTGTCCCTTTAAGTAAACGATGATGTTCTTCATTCTCTTTCTGTAAATTAAGGAGTTTGAAATTACATTAGATAGCAAAAATTACTCAACACTGCAAGTAATGTAAAGTTAATTTAACTTTAAATTTTAATATAAGTGTGCAGATTTTTTATGTATATACTTCTGGGTTCACTTTTTTGAAACATTCCTTTGCTATGTTCTATTTTTATGATACAAAAGATATGCTTGCTTAGGAAGAAGCACAGCTATGATTGTTCATCTTGAATATAAATTTATTTGATGTATATAGATATATCACTTGAGCAAATCTTTATTAACTATCTATAATATGATATAATGCATTAAAAATAAAAGTCAGTTTCTAGTTCAAACCCTAATTCCTTTCTGCTTTCTAGCATTTCCCAGGGACACTGGGAAAGTTACTGACCCTTTTAGTGTCACATTTTCTTCAACTATAAATGATGATCATAACATCCCCCTGACCCTTAATGCTATGATAAAGATTAAATGCGATTATGTGTTCAAAGTACCTGGCACATGGTAGGCCTTCAAAAAAATGTCAGCTTTTCTCCTAAGAATAAGGAATACTTACTTTTTACATTACAAAACTTTTATGTTACAATATTATTTTAGGAAATTCAGGGACACAAAATTTCTGACTTATGAATAGTAAGCTCTAAATGTGGAATGAAAGAGTTGTATTCTAAAGAGAGAAAAGTATCTTATATCCATAAACTTAGGATGAAAGACTAATTACTAAGCTATTGATAAAACTGCCTTGTATGTATTTATATATTAGGTATTAACATTCCTATAGAATATATTATTCTATTCTATATAAAAAGTAGTTTACATAGAATCTTATATAAAGTGAAGAGTCCATACATAGAAACAAGAGACGACTATTTTCAAATGACCAAGGTTTCTGCTCAATTTAATAGAAAACTTTTCCTGGGTTTGGACATGCCCATTTGCAAAATTGTTCTATCTCATGCGTGTATGCGTGCTAAGTCATTTCAGTCATGTCCGACTCCGTGTGACCCTATGGATTATAGCCCACTAGGCTCCTCTATCCATGGGGATTCTTCAGGCAAGAATACTGGAGTGGGTTGCCATGCCCTCCTCCATCTATCTCACTGCCATTTAAAGTCACCACAGCCAAAATTATTGAAGACTGCATGTTGAAAAAAAAAATTAAAATTTAAAAACTTATATACTTTTCTAGTCTCTACTTCTTCCTTTCTCCCCAATACTCTTCCATTCTGTTCATTCATCATAATGGCCTGATCAGCCCAAAAGGACTACCACTACTTTCTTAGGCACAAAATATTAGGGTGTGTTGGGAATACAGCTAAGGATAAGGATACAATGCTTAGAATCAAAATAGAGCAGAGTTGATCAGGCCATGCTGACAGAAGTCTCACAGCTAGTTTAGAGAGATGGAAGATAAACTCTAGCAGGAATTAAAGCTCATCCAGGGAATCTAAAATCAAAATGGTAAAATTATTACAATTCCTAAACATCAATCTGCCATTGCCCACATAATACAAATAGATAAAGTAAACCCTAATTGGATCACAAGTGAATTCTCTGAGTCAACTAAATAAGAGAAAGATTGAAATAGGTTACAAGAGATTCCTTTACCTTGTTATTTAGTTTTGCTGCATCATAGAGATCAGAAGAGTGTGAAAACTGCTTACCTATGGTAATATTTGCATAGCTAAGGAAGGAAAATAATGATGATGACTTCAGGGTTCAGAAATTAATTTTTTTTAATTCAAAACAAATGATATGAAAGTATTGAAATATCTTACCCATATCCAGTTCCTTTCTTTCCTGGGTTTGTGTATAAATTCTTTCCAGGTGGCTCATATTTTTCTTTGGGTTTAGACTGAGCACTGAAAAACGGGACTGGTCCCCCTATGGTTCCATAGTAACTTCCTAATCCACAGCTTAAATACAGTGTAACAAGAACAAAAAGAAGCAAGTTCAAATAGTGAACTTTGTGTTATATGTATTTTACCAAAATTTATAAAATATTATTGAAAGAGGAGCAAAATATACGCAGTAGATTTGACTTGCCTAACTTCGGTAAGAAAAAAAAAACTCTTGTTTTTTTTAAATCTAATTTTCCCTATTATTCAAAGTCAAAAATTCCATTTTAAATGTTCTATATCAACAAAGCTTTAGCAATCTCTAGGAGGTTAGAAGAGTTTATATTAGTTCAGTTAACCACAAGAATAAACACACCCTTTGTGTGTTCTTCTACTGTGTTTTTTCTAAAATTATTTTTTATTTAAGCATAGTTTATTGACAATATTATATTAGTCCCAGGGAATGGGAAAGTTGAACAGGAAAAGTTGTTTAAAGGATTAAATACATATGTTACATGAAAAAGAAAAAAGGTAGTAGCCCCCAAAATACACATTGGAATTTATATCTAAGAAGAAAAGTAAGAAACCCCAAAAAAGGAGTAATAATAATAATAAATAGTTCACACTTCTCCAAAGTGTACAAAGGTAGGAAAAGATAAACTATAATAACAGAAAAGACATTTTCTACTCTTAATAAAGACAATTTAACTGGGAAGACTGAAGCTTTACTAATCTCAAAATCACAAATAAGCACAAAATTATTTTTCAACCAATCCTCATCTGTCATAAACTCTAGACTGAGAGTCAATGTTACTGAGTGTGAAATAACATCATATTATAAAAGAACGGTAGTCGGCCCTCAGATGTGTATAAGAGACAGGCTATAGTATATCACATAGATTATATGATTTTATCAGTTTAAGGATTTAAAGGTTAAAAAAAAAAGAAACTTATCCTGACAATTTTTACAAGTAAAATACTGTTAAGCCCCTACATGCAACTTCATTATGATTTTTAAACAATGTACCTTTGATAAATTATCCTTTTTACCCAAAAAAGATTTCTCCTAATTTCACATTTTTTATTTATATTTTTTTAAAGCTTTAAAAAGCAGAAAAAATAGTCAAGGCCACAGACATGATGACCCAAGGCAATTTTTTTTTCTAGTCTGACTATTGCAAGATTTTCAATTAAAACTTATTTTCATTATTTAGTTGGCTGTATTAGTATAAACTGATAGAAAATAGTGACATAGATGACTAAAAATTTAATGTGACAATGAGAATCTACTTAATCAATTACCCTGCAACTTAAATCACCCAATATAACTGTCTCCATCTAAGACAAACTTAACCTAAAAGTCACACTTTAAAAAATGAGTCATACATAAGCCCTACAGAAAAATCAACAATTTAGGCTGGAGGAGAGAGAGTGATGCAGGAGATAGATTTAAGATTTTCTCCCCAATACTTACGGCTTTTTCTCTCCACTGCTGGGGAGGAAAGCTTTGCTTAGATTTTTTTTGGCTTCCTCCATCATGTACCGTCTCCTCACTTGATTCGGATTGGCATAGCCTTCACCTTCAAAAATCCTTGCAAAATGGGGATCAAAATAACCTGCCTGGAGATTGGACATTTCTTTGGATCCCCCAGGTAGCATCTGTCTATTTTTGCCTGCAGCTTCATTAAAAGGTCCTTTAAAGATAAAATAGGAATATGACTATTTTGAGCTCACCATTAATAAAAGGACATGAAAAATAATAGAAAACTTTCCTGATCCTTGCCACGAGAACACCAGGGCAACAGAGAAAAGTTTCAAAATGTGATTTGAGCCGATGAGTTTTGAGCTCTTAAATGCTGTTTCAAAATGGTCACTGAAAGATCCATATCAAAGGCTTCACTGACAGTAAGAACTAAGGCATTTCCATAAAACAGTTTAATAATTAGATTGAGATTCTCCTAAACTCTGAATCTGAGAGCTGGAAGAGGCCTTACAGGTCACTGAATCCAATGCTTTCCCATAGGAAACTGTTCTGCATCTTGCCTTTTTAACAATTTATCTTAGAGATGTTCCATATCAGTGTAATCTTTTTTATTGTTTTATTTATGACTTCTAAAAATCTCTCAGGTATTTATTTGGCACTTCATTTTCAAGAAAGTGATCATGGATGGCCATTTTAGATGTAAATGTAAATGCTATTTGTATAGTAGAGTGTCCCAACTAAGGGAAAAAAAAAAAAAGTCAATGGTTCAGGCCCTTCGTGGTTGTGATTCCCTTTTGGGGCTTTCCAGGTGGGGTGCCAGTGGTAAAGAATCTGCCTGCCAGTGAAGGAGCGACAGGACATTGGGGCAATTCCTGGGTCCAGAAGATTCCCCGGAGAAGGAAATGGCAACTCACTCTAGTATACTTGTCTGAGAAATCCCACAGACAGAGGAGCCTGGAGGGCTACAGGCCATGGGCTTGCAAAAGAGTCGAACACAACTTAGCGACTAGACAACAAACAAAAAAAATATTCTGGGAGAGAACTGCCATGCACCTTGAAAACAAATACAAATACCTATGAGGAGAATATATGAAGGTAGGATAGTCCAAGAAAACGAGCTTCCTGATCTTGCAAAAAAAAAGTTCTCTCTTACCACTACTGAAATTTCACAGGTGTTTTCAATTTTATACCTAAAGCTTTAAAATACAGACCATTCAAAAAGATTACTTAACAAACATTAAAATCAAAATTGTATAGAGGGAACATCTACTCTGAGGCTGTAGAGAAAACCAAATTATACTTACGATTAAACTGTGACACATATTTATCCCCCACAGTGATATATTCCATCTCACTGAAGAGGCCAATCCTCTCCATGTCAGTCTTCCCTCCTTCCGCAGGCATGACTGCTCCCTGTTGGCTGTGTGCTCTATGTTGGTGACTGCAGCAGGTTTCTTAATGCTACTTCTATAGCAAAATTCTCCTCTACACTGAAAAATACAGGAGAAAATTGAGGGAAAAGGTGATTCTAACTTTCAGTCCAAAATAGTTTCAGTCTGAGAGTTAACATGCACGTAGTTACATCATAAAACAATAGTCCCAAGCTATATATGGGGAAAGAATCTACTTTGTGGTGCTGAGGGGGAATAATGGAGATTCAAAATTATCACCACGAACCCTCCCCTTGAGTCTCCAGCTGAAATATCCACAAATTACAAAGAAATGTTGATCTGTGGCACTGCCATTCATCTGTCACAAACAGTAATATTATGACGGTACAGGTGTGGTATAATTACTGTATAAACAACATCCTTCTTTTGAGAAGTTCAAAGTTGACTGAAAGATCTTAATTATATAAGGCAGTCATTTTTAGTTTAAACCCTTAAATCTAAACATACTACATTGTCTCTTGTATTAAAAATTACAACTTACTTTTACAGAATGCACAACACACCTAGGGCATTACCCTATAATTCTTGAATTTTTTCAAGTTTAAATGTATGTAACAAATGTGCCACTTGGCAAAATCAGTTCACAACGGGGATAGGAAGAGAGGACAACTGACTAAGCAAGATAAACACGAAGAACAGCAAAACAAAAATCCACAAAGAATTCAGAGTATTTGTTAAAGAGCAGACTGCAACTATGAGTTCTTGAAATATCACTCTAAATATGCAACTATGTATTTGGATGTTTCCTTTAACTAGACATGTTCTAAAAAGTTGGACCAAAGAACTAAGAATACTTGCCTCGATTTCATGGTAATATTTTTGAAGCACCAACTAGATCTAGGTACTGGACACATAGGTTGATGAATAAAACAAACATCAGCTTACACTTCCCAGTTTATAATCCAAGGTAAGAAACTTCTGCCTTGAATTTAGAGCAAGCTGCTTCAATGACAGGATTGCCTATTTGAATATGTGGGTCATCCTCTCCTCCTCCTTGCCATCCTACCTCTGATCACCTATGCTTTAAAACTAAACGTCAGTCAGTTGCAGGGCACTAATTCGATTTGTTTCATGTTTCAAGGCTCCATCCCCACTGCAACCTTAAAGTCTTCCTGTGCTGCTACAGGGGCTCAAATCCTTTAAATGGCTCATAAGGCCGCTATCACCCTCACCTGTCACCATGGGAACCCCTCTCCCTGGAACCTAAGCTCCAATTGCCTTTCAGTTCTCAAGCTGGCCTCTCCAACCACAAGACACTAGCACATGCTGTCTCACTTTCGCCAGGTACTTCACTGTGCCTACCCCATTCTTTCCTCAATAAATACTGGTCCTTCTGATTGTTTAGCTCATTCTTCACTTCCTTAATTCACTTCACCATAGCACCATGTACTTCCCTCTCCAAGCCCTGATCATGGATGCTTATTTTATATTGGGTTATTTTACATTCATCATGTGGGGATTTTGAATTAACTGCAGTTTTTCCTCACTTGGTTTTCCCAGTGGTCATGTATGGATGTGAGAGTTGGACTATAAAGAAAGCTGAGCACTGAAGAACTGATGCTTTTGAACTGTGGTGTTGGAGAAGACTTTTGAGAGTCCCTTGGACTGCAAGGAAATCCAACCAGTCCATCCTAAACATCAGTCCTGGGTGTTCATAGGAAGGACTGATGTTGAGGCTGAAAATCCCATACTTTGGCCACCTGATGCAAACAGCTGACTAACTGAAAAAGACCCTGATGCTGGGAAAGATTGAGGGCTGGATGAGAAGGGGACAATAGAGGATGAGATGGCTGGATGGCATCATCGACTCGATGGACATGGGTTTGGGTGGACTCTGGGCGTTGGTGATAGACAGGGAGGCCTGGCGTGCTGCGGTTCATGGGGTCACAAAGAGTCGGACATGATTAAGCCACTGAACTGAGCTGTGAAAAGTGAAAGTGAAGTAGCTCAGTCGTGTCCGACTCTTTGAGACCCCATGGACTATAGCCCACCAGGCTCCCCAGTCCATGGAATTTTCCAGGCAAGAGTACTGGAGTGGGTTGCCATTTCCTTCTCCAGAGGATCTTCCCAACCCAGGGATCGAACACGGGTTTCCCGCACTGCAGGCAGACGCTTTACCGTCTGAGGGGATCTTGAATTAACTGCTGTTTTCCCTCAATAAACTGTGGGCTCCAGAAGATAGGAGCTCAACGAAGTGTGACACAGAGGGAAGAAACTAAAGGGAACAAAAGGAGAGTTTTTGCCTTGAATTTTTCCACTACTTAACTTTTCTTGAGCAGCATTGGCAAAATTTTTCATTCACTTATTTAACGTTTTGCAAAACCCTCCTCTGAGTACGGCTTGCTGGTAGAAATTATAAAACTGAGATTTTAAAAGGCATAGATACTGCTGTTAGAAAGCTTATACTCTTAGACAAGACAATAAAGTATAACACAGTGGAACACGGCAAGTATCCTTCCAAAGTTATGGATAAAGTGTCAGGGGATGAAGGAGGGACAGAAAACTTCTGGGGAAAATGATGTCCCATTAGGGAAACGGAGGTTCAGGTATCTAAAAGAAAGTACCTGATGGCTGACATGTGGGGATTTTGAATTAACTGCAGTTTTTCCTCACTTGGTTTTCCCAGTGGTCATGTATGGATGTGAGAGTTGGACTATAAAGAAAGCTGAGCACTGAAGAACTGATGCTTTTGAACTGTGGTGTTGGAGAAGACTTTTGAGAGTCCCTTGGACTGCAAGGAAATCCAACCAGTCCATCCTAAACATCAGTCCTGGGTGTTCATAGGAAGGACTGATGTTGAGGCTGAAAATCCCATACTTTGGCCACCTGATGCAAACAGCTGACTAACTGAAAAAGACCCTGATGCTGGGAAAGACTGAGGGCTGGATGAGAAGGGGACAATAGAGGATGAGATGGCTGGATGGCATCATCGACTCGATGGACATGGGTTTGGGTGGACTCTGGGCGTTGGTGATAGACAGGGAGGCCTGGCGTGCTGCGGTTCATGGGGTCACAAAGAGTCGGACATGATTAAGCCACTGAACTGAGCTGTGAAAAGTGAAAGTGAAGTAGCTCAGTCGTGTCCGACTCTTTGAGACCCCATGGACTATAGCCCACCAGGCTCCCCAGTCCATGGAATTTTCCAGGCAAGAGTACTGGAGTGGGTTGCCATTTCCTTCTCCAGAGGATCTTCCCAACCCAGGGATCGAACACGGGTTTCCCGCACTGCAGGCAGACGCTTTACCGTCTGAGGGGATCTTGAATTAACTGCTGTTTTCCCTCAATAAACTGTGGGCTCCAGAAGATAGGAGCTCAACGAAGTGTGACACAGAGGGAAGAAACTAAAGGGAACAAAAGGAGAGTTTTTGCCTTGAATTTTTCCACTACTTAACTTTTCTTGAGCAGCATTGGCAAAATTTTTCATTCACTTATTTAACGTTTTGCAAAACCCTCCTCTGAGTACGGCTTGCTGGTAGAAATTATAAAACTGAGATTTTAAAAGGCATAGATACTGCTGTTAGAAAGCTTATACTCTTAGACAAGACAATAAAGTATAACACAGTGGAACACGGCAAGTATCCTTCCAAAGTTATGGATAAAGTGTCAGGGGATGAAGGAGGGACAGAAAACTTCTGGGGAAAATGATGTCCCATTAGGGAAACGGAGGTTCAGGTATCTAAAAGAAAGTACCTGATGGCTGCGAGTACCAAGTCACCTCGGAGAAGGGTACAAAGATCAGAAAACAGATTGTCCCAGCTTCAGTCCGAGCCAAGCTGCAGGAGCGATCAGCGCCACGGAGCAGTGCCCGCGCGAGTGATTCCCGCGCTGGACTTCGCCACGCAGCGGGTCCGCACGCTCGCTGAGCCGCGGAGACGTTCCGCGGCGCGTTGCCCCGGCTACGGGAGAATCCATTCCGAGAACGAACGTTGAGGGAGGCTAGGTGGAGGGTTCGCATACGGTCGAGGAAGACACAGACAGAAAGACGTCAAGAGGATGCGGAGGACCTGCGTCCACCATTCTTTAGGACTTCCGCTCCTCGCCCCGTTATCCCCCCGCGAGACCTGGCGTGGTGGTACGCCCCACGACGCACGCCGCAGGGCATGTTGGGAACGGTAGTCGGCCCTCCCAAATCCCGCCCCCCTGCGGAACCACTTCCGAGCCAGCCTCCTGAGCGGTGGGCGGGCCTCGGCATTGCTGTCTGCGCCGCGTAGCTGATATGGTGAGTATTACCCCCCAGCTTGCCACCGACTCCTACGTGGTCATCTCCGACCTCACTAGCTGCCTCCGAGTGGGGCTCTGCGGCCCTTGAAAGAACTGGGACTGCCGGGGACCGGTGGTCCGGGCCTTGGTCTGGGCCTTCTCGTCCTTGGTCTGGCCCCTCCCGGTAGGGCCGGAGGGAAGCCGCCCCCGGACGACCTTCCACTGCCCGGCTCCACTGCGCTCCCTGCACCTTTCCCTTGTGCGTGCATTTTGAGAACGAGGGAATCATGAGACGTTTTTGAAGGTTTCGAAGAAAGAGTGGACCTGGAAAAGAGAAGAGTAACTTTCCAAATAACTCTTGTTCTCTCGGCAGTGTGGTGGTAACACTTCCCTTTTCCCCCCTGACTGCTCAGGCAGGTTCTGCTGCAGTCCGGTATCCCTGGATGTGTGTTCAGTACTTTTCTTTACACCCTGTGCTTTCTCCAGAATTTGTATCTCCAGCTTAGAGATGTATTCTGAGCTCCAGAGCCGCATATCTACTAATTGTACCTCCACTTGGTTGGCCCATATATATTTTAAACTCAGCAAGTTCAAAACTGACTTAACCATCCACACTTCACCCTGCTCTTCCTCCAGTGACCCCGTCTCAGGTCACCGCACCGTTGTTCATGCCAAACACCTGGAAATCATCCTTGACATCGCCCTCTTCGCAGCTCCTGAACATCTGTTCCGTGACCAAATCCTGTGGAATCTACAGGGGCTTCCCTGATAGCTCAGTTGGTAAAGACTCCTCCTGCAATGCAGGAGAGCCCGGGTTCAATCTCTGGGTCGGGAAGATCCTCTGGAGACTGGACAGGCTACCCACTCCAGTATTCTTGGGCTTCTCTTGTGGCTCAGCTGGTTAAGAATCTGCCTGCAACGCGGGAGACCTGGGGTTTGATCCCTAGGTTGGGAAGATCCCCTGGAGAAGGGAACAGCTACTCACTCCAGCATTCTGGCCTGACTGTATAGTCCAGGGGTCGCAAACAGTCTGAGAGGACTGACCTCTAAGTGGTTGTCAGTCATCACAGCCTCTAGTTATTCTTGTCTTTGGCATCCTGAGATCTAGCCCTCTGCTCTGGTCTCTTAAGTGGTCTTTTAAGCAGGCCTTCACCAGTCAGGGCCCCTGCCTCGGAAAGGCTTGGCCACCTTCACCCCTATCTTTCCTTTAGAATTTGGAATTTTCTTTGGAGTATTTCCTTTGGAATACTTTTATCTACTTACCCATCAGGTCTCAGTTTAAATATTATTTCTTCAGAGAGAGTCTCAATTCAGAAGTGTAAGGAGATTCTAGTGTGTTCACGTAAGATCTCTATGGAGCCTTCAGAACAACCCTGTGATGTATATTTTTCCAGTATTACAGAAAAGACACACTTGAGTGATTAGTTACAAGGTCATACAGAAAGTCACAGTTAAGTGTTGCTCTTGCTAACTTTTATCTTCAGTATCTTTCAGTGCCATTAAATACTTTTTATTCAAATACGTGCATAGTATTTAACCAACTGCTTATACTTAACAGATTCTTACTGATATCTATTTAGGTGGGGTTTTTTGGTTTGTTTTTTGCTGTGATGAACAACAGTACGATAAGTGGACAGCAGTCAAGCTAACTTTGTCCTGAACTTTCTTGATTACTTCTTTAAGATAAATTCCAAGAAGTATAATTGGGGCAAAGCGCATGGCCTTTCAATAGGTTATAATTTGTGGAAAATAAAAGCAGTCGCCCTTGGAACAATGTGACAGGGATTATAAATGAGAAAAATAGTAATGGTATCTATTTTGAGTATCAAAGTTAGTATGCTGCTGCTGCTGCTGCTAAGTCACTTCAGTCATGTCCGACTGTGCGACCCCATAGACGGCAGCCCACCAGGCTCCGCCGTCCCTGGGATTCTCCAGGCAAGAACACTGGAGTGGGTTGCCATTTCCTTCTCCAGTGCATGAAAGTGAAAAGTGAAAGTGAAGTCGCTCAGTCGTGCCCGACTCTTAGCGACCCCATGGACTACAGCCTACCAGGCTCCTTCGTCCATGGGATTTTCCAGGCAAGAGTACCGGAGTGGGTTGCCATTGCCTTCCCTGCAAAGTTAGTATATGTCCAGTCATTTAGCATAGTGCTTTCTACTTTTTAAGAGCTCAGTAAATGTAGTACTTATTGATTTAGTTAAAAATAGGACTCCTACTGTGTAGTATGGCTCTTCATCTTATTCGGGGCATATTTTGAGACTCTGATGAAATCTTTGAAACCTTTTCCCAAAGGTTGCCTTCCTCTTTCCCACGCTTCTCCCCAAGAGAAATGATATATTTCATCAACTACCTGAAACTCAGCGTATGGACCCAAATTAAGAACTGCTAATAATTTCATTTTATAAGTGCTTTTTTTCCCCCCTTTATAAGTTACAGGTATTAAATGTTCACATAAAGCATGATTTTTCATTGCTATATAATCTTTGTAATTATTTAATTGGTCTCCTCTTGTTGACAGGTTAACATTCATATACACTAATCTTTGTGTGTTTTGCAGATTTCCTTAGATTAACTTTTTATATGCAGAATTACTAGACCAAGAATACGAATGTAAGGCTTTTGATTCTTATTGCCACATCACCCTATGATGGATTCTAAGAGTTTATACTCCCACCATCAGTGATAAATTAGTTTCCTCTCATTGTCTTGCCCACCAGTTGTTATCATAACAGGTTCAGTGTTCCTGTCCCATTCTTAAACCATTTCTTGACCGTTGATCTTTTCATGGCATTCTTAAACCCTATGATTGTGAAGACTGTAATTTAGAAATACTGTCCCAGAGCAGTGTGGTCCTCAACCTTTTTCTTTTAGAATCATTGACATAGAAGAGTTTTTAAATATTCTCCCCAGACCAATTTATCAGAATCTCTGGGAGTGTAGCCTAGGAATGGGTACTTTAAAATCCTCAAGCAATTTCAATGTGGAACAAAGGCTGAGACCTCTAATACAGAATTTATGGTGTTGTGTTTTTCTCCATAAAGCAAGGAATTAACTCATAAAATAATTTGAAAAGTCACGTTAATTTATGCCTTAATCTAAATTCAGTTTGATTCAAATTTATATAAGGATGAGTTTCTTTTGTTTTACCAATGAAATTTTGGTTTTATTTGTCTTAGGTTATTTCAGAGACTATGGATATACTCTTCAGAATAAGAGGTGGCCTTGATCTAGCTTTTCAGCTAGCTACTCCTAATGGTAGGTCTTCCAAGATACTCTCCTTTTTTACTATAAAAGCGATGATGAAATATGGTGAGATTCTCCCCATTTTGCAAATGAAACTGAGTGAGAGGGTGAATAGACTGTCTAAAATCAAATAGTAAGTGATATGAATTTAAACTTAGATGTTGTGTTCCCCACCACTGCTAGCCCATGAGGCTCTTCTGCACATTAAGGTATCCCCTTACTTAAGAAGCTTTACTGCCCTCTCCAAGAAAATTGTCACAATAAATATAAATATCCACCCTGAGCATAATGTATATGAGACAGCTAGACTTACACTTTGCAGACTTACTATAGTATATAACCCTAAGACTCCAGAACCCATTCTCTTGAGGTCGTATGGTTTAGGAATGTCAGGCAGGTTCTGTGGAAGAAAAATCAGCAGTGTTGGTATAAACCAAGCTCTAGGATATCTTCCTGTTTCTGACTGCTGCCACAAACCAAGCTAAAGGATATCAGAGGAGGATGACAAGGAGCTGTGTTTGAGATGTGTTTCATTTGAAATGCCACAGTAATCAAGTGTGAATTCCCAGCAGGCAATTGGTAATTTGAGTCTGAAACTTGGGGGAGAGTGGTCAGAATTGGAGATAGAGAACTTAATATATCCCAAGGATGATAGTTAATGCCTTGTATTAGATAAAATCACTCAAGAGAAGTATGATCAAGGGTGTCAGGAGCCACAGAGAAGTTCAGAAAGGTGAGGAATAAACAGTGTCAGAGTTCCTTCAAGATCACCAGCTGTTGATTATTTACTGGCCCCTTGGAAAGAGGAAGGGAGAGAATGCAAGATGGTCTTTCTGACCCATCCCTTCATATTAAAAAATTTTTCTCTGTGTTGGTCCACATTCTGATCCCCACTCCTCAACCAAATAAAGTAAGTTTCAAGGACAGAGACTTATGCATCAGTAAGTTTTTTAGTTGATTCTCTAATGTGCAGTCAAGATGAGAATCATTTTCAAGAACTAAATCAAACTCATTTTTAAGCCTATCTTATCAGTAAAGTATTGTTTCTTGGGATTCCCTGGTGGCTCAGTGGTGAAGAATCTATGCACCAATGCAGGAGACATGGGTTGGATCCCTGAGTTGGGAAGATCCTCTAGAGAAGGAAATGGCAGCTCACTCTGGTATTCTTGCCTGGAAGATCCCATAGACAGAAGCCTGGCGAGGCTGTAGTCCATGGTGTCACAAAGAGCCGGACTTGACTTAACTACTGAGCTCCCACACACTGTTGTTACTTGTGTGGATAAAGCCTTACATTTTACAGCTCGCTACAAATTGAAGTTATCCTTTGCTATGAACTTAACTGCAAAGTATAACTGATCTATCAGTCAACAGACATAATGATGTAATTTCAAATGTAAATAGGGACTGCAGATACTTTTTACCCAAATAATTGATATATTTGAGCTTGTCTTCTGACTTTATAGTATTCCCCCTGCTGTACCCAACTCTTTGAAACACTCCTTGAAGGGAATCATTAATGAGGAAATACTGAGAACAGAGGTGCTTAACTTTAAAGACATCACAATTATTCAGATATTTCATGGTCTTCAGGGATGGGCAGAAGGTAATCCAGGAATTATGTTTGTCTTTTATAGTGAAACTATAAATCTTTAAATTTGGATTTCTGAAACATATTAGGATGCTTTGTGACTTGTTATATCTGACTTGTTATAAGTAATCTTTCTCTCCCACAACCTCAAGGTATTTATTTATCAAGATATCGATGTGATAGTTAAATATTTTAACCACAGACTTAAATAGGTCTAGGATTTAGGAGTATAAAACTGGGACAAATATTTAAATATTGTCTTCTTCAGATGTATCTTTTTATATAGTTTTGACTCTGGAGCCATGAAAATGTTTTTTATATTCACAAAATTCTATTAAGTAAAAAGGAAATCATTGAAAATGAAGTCAGACAAATACCAAGTTGATGACATACCACATAGAGGGAAAAAGAACATGAGTTAAGAACACAATACTTTGTACAGTCTTAGTGGGATATAGTTTGAGGAAGAGAACTGCTAAGAAATTCAAATCTCACTCGAGTTTTATTTCTGTAAGTAATATGGTATTTTGAGAGTAATTGGAATCCTCATCCATTGCTGATGGGAGGGTAAAATGATGCAGTTCCTCTAGAAAGCAGTTTGACAGGTCCACAAAAAGAGAGTCACCATATGATGCAGCAGTTCCTTCTGGGTTATTACCTAAAAGAATTAAAGACATATCCACACAATAACTTCTGCACAAATATTTGTAAAACCATTATTCATGATAGCTAAAAGATAGACACAACCCAAATATGTATCAGCTTACATATGATAAACAGAGTATGTTCTGTTCATATAATAGAATATTATTCAGCCATACCTAAAAAAGAGTGAAGTGCTAATTCATGCTAGGAATGGATTCACAGTTGGTTGAATCTTGAAAATATTAGGCTGAGTGAAAGAAGCCAGACACAAAAGGCCACAAAATGTGTTATTTTATTCATATGAAGTGTCCAGAGTAAGCCAGTCTATAGAGACCAAAAGTAGGTTAGTGATTGCCGTGAGTCAGTGCAGGGGGGTGGGGAATGACTGCTGGGAAGTCCAGGGTTTATTTGGGAGTGACGGAATGTTCTGGGATTAGATAGTGATGATTGTAAACCTTGTGGTATACTAAAAGCAACTGAACTGTACAAATTAAAAGAATGAATTTTCTGGTCTATGAATTTTATCTCCATTTTTTTAAAGACAAAACAAATGTTTTTTTACATTATTGAATCTGAGGAATGGATATTTGGGGGTCACTTTTACTGTGCTCTACATCTGTGTGCTTGGATGCCTTCATGCTGAAAAGTTTACAGTTTTTCATATTAACTTCTGTTTGTGTTCTTTTAATTTAGAAATTTTTATCAAGAACGCACTAAAACATGTACTGAGTGACCTGTCAACCAAGCTTTCTTCAAATGCCCTTGTGTTCAGAATTTGCCATAGTTCAGTGTACATATGGCCTAACAGTGACATGAACACCATTCCAGGAGAGCTGACCGATAGTTCTGCCTGTAAAAACATAATGCGCTTTATTCAGTGAGTATGCTTGAAGATTACTAGAAATGTCTTTACAATATCATTTCATATTATAAATATCTCCGTATATTAAAATTTTAGATTTGAACAGGAAGAAGATACAAAACGAAAATTCATGAAGAAGAAAGATAAAAAGTTATCAGACATGGTAAGCAAATCACCTATCTTCTTAGTGATAAAAATTTTCAGCCCTTGAATCTGGAGTTGAGTGAGATCTTAGAAAGTTCTTATTTTTTTTTTACAGATCAGATGATTCAAGTCCAGAAAGATTAAGTGACATGCCCAAGGTTATACCTCTATTTTATATATCTAAACTTTTGTCCTTGAGTATGTTTACAAATTACATAAAAAGGAATCATTCTGAAACTTGACAGTGACACATGATGCCATATGAAATAGTAAATGATAAGTGATTTACTTTTCTTCACAGTTTTGGTTCTGTTGCTTTTTGAACCAGTACTGTTAAGTATCTGCCACGTGTCACAAACTTTGCCAGGTATTAGAGATGAAAAACGGAGCAGCTACTTCAAGGCAGGAAGTTGTACAAAGTTAATATTTAATATGACTAGCGTTTTTCCAGACTAGTAAGAATAATAGAGTGGACGTGAGGCTGGAGATGTGGACAGAGACCACTCAGGGGACTCTGAACAAAACCAGTAGCTATTGTAATAAAGAGAAGGGAATGGATACAAGAAATATTTAGAGAATGAGAAGGATTGTACTTGGAGACTAACTGGACGTGGGATGACCAGCTTCTTGCTTGGGTAAAGATGGGAGATGGGGAAGACATGAGGTCAGTGTTGGTCATACTATGTTTGAGACACCAGTGAGGTGTCGACCTGAGCTGTGAGATTTTTAAATATGGAGTGTACAATAAAACTATAGGCTTTGGATAAGGATTTGAGAGTTACCGGTTGTTGGAGGCTGACATCTTGAGGGTTACAGGTCAGTTATTTTGTAGAATGTTTCTCAGATTGGGTTTGAGTTTGTTCTAGGCCACCTTATGGTAGGTTCAGGTGGTCATTGTTGATAGGAATACCAAAGAAGTAACGATGTCCTCAGCACATCGTATGAAAGAGGCATATACTTAGTTGGTTCTCGTATCAATGACGTTAATGTTGATCACTTAATGTGGTAACTTCCACTTTTCTTCACTGTGAGGGTCCTATTTTTTGCCCTGATAATTAGAAGGTATCTTGTGGGAAGATGCTTTGAGTTTATGTATATATCCTATTCCTCATCAAGTTTTTACCCAACACTTCTAACATCAATTGATAATTGTTGTCAGAATCTAGCGTTAATCTGATGGTTGCATAGTGGTGATTTTTTTCCAAGTCTTGTTTCCTTTTACATTTACAAGATGACTTTGTACTGTAAGGAAGAGCTTTTTCCTTTTCGCTGTGTATTAACTGCGTGGAAGCATGGATTCCTGTTTTATGCAGTGAGTTGTCTGTTAACTGTCATCGGTTATTTTGATGCTCATATTTTCTACTTTGGCCAAGAGAAACTTTATGCTGGCTCCAGTGTCCTCTTGATACTGTACTCTTGAAGACTTCATACTTTCTTCCAAGGATGTTCCAGGTTCATGTACTTTTGCTATTTCATCTCAAGAATCAGCCATTTCCCCAAGGAAGGCAGACATGTATGCACACAAACTATACATGTAGAACGCACACATCAATATTTACCCTTGTAAATCATATACCTCCAGTTCTACTTCAGTCTCACACAATTCCTAACCTTTTCCTGATGAGAAACCTGGCTTCCAGTACTCTTAATATTTTGCTAAATTTGTTTAATATACAGAAAGCATTTTCAGAATTGTTTTTCCTTACCACTATCAAAATCAAACCTTCTAATAGAGTTCATTATTTGTATGTCTTTAGAGCAGAGGTATATAGTCATAACATGTTTAAAAGTTGTCTTGATGTGTGGTATTGTATCTTGTTTATTCATTTTTTTGGAAAATTTTAAATGTATACAAATATAGTACAATGAACCATAGTGAACTTTTAATGCTTCTGGATACATAATCGGTCTGGTTTCATCTTCACTTCCCACTCATTCTATGCCTCTCCTCAGATTATTTTGAAGCAGAGAAGAATTTTTCTTTAAGCTAAAAATTGTGCTTTTAAATAATTTACTGTAATATAGTTTGCTGCTGCTGCTGCTAAGTCGCTTCAGTCATGTCTGACTCTGTGCGACCCCAGAGACGGCAGCCCACCAAGCTCCCCTGTCCCTGGGATTCTCCAGGCAAGAACACTGGAGTGGGTTGCCATTTCCTTCTCCAGTGCATGAAGGTGAAAAGTGAAAGTGAAGTCGCTCAGTCGTGTCCGACTCCTAGTGACCCCATGGACTGCAGCCTACCAGGCTCCTCCGTCCATGGGATTTGCCAGGCAAGAGTACTGGAGTGGGGTGCCATTGCCTTCTCCAGTAATATAGTTTATATGGTCCTTAAAAAGTCCTTTTACTTACCTTTTATATTATTGTTCAGTGTGCTTTAAGTTAACTATTACTGTTTATCTTTATAGCATCAAATAGTAAATATAGATCTGATGCTGGAAGTGTCAACCCCTCTGGCTGCTGTAACGCCCATTATTGAAAGAGAAAGCGGAGGACACCACTATGTTAGTATGACTTTACCAGTTGATGCAGTTTTATCTGTTGCTCCAGAAGAAACGTGGGGAAAGTAGGTATCTTCAAATACTACTGTCACCTTTAAATGAGGATCCTCTCCCAAAGTAATCAAAGCCCATTTTTAAGTGTCATTGAGGCATATCTAGGGTGGTGGTGGTTCTTTTTTACTATGGTTTACTCCGCATTTATCATTAAACTAAGAGTCATCTAGTAATTCAGTGTTTATTGAGGAAGTAGGATAATATGCAAAACCTATAGAATTTTCCATTTATCTGCACAGAGGAAATTTATTTAACATTAACTTTTTATTATTTAGACTTACTTTAATAAACCCAGTCCTATCAAGGGCATATTAGGAATATATTCACTTGACACTTTCAAGTATCATAACTATTATAACTTTTATTAATGCACTTGTATATTCCACCCCCCCCACAGAGTTCGTAAACTTCTCGTTGATGCAATTCATAATCAACTAACTGATATGGAAAAATGCATTTTGAAATACATGAAAGGAACATCTATTGTGGTTCCTGAACCACTGCACTTTTTATTACCAGGGGAAAAAAATCTTGTAACAATTTCATATCCGTCAGGAATTCCAGATGGTCAGCTGCAGGCCTATAGAAAGGTAAAACCAATTCATTCTTAGAAAAATAAAAATATCATTCATTTTGTATTTAATTTTGTGCTTCTAATAAATAGCATTTTGTGATTTAATTTTATAAGGTGTGGATGCATAAAGTCTTTTAAAAAATATGCTAAATTATATATAACATTTTAATTTCATATATTCAGTGAAGTTCATATGTTATTTTTCTATAGTGAAATTTAAGAATGAAAAGATGCTTACATGCCTAGAGTAGCTGATGAGTGCTATTTAATAACTTCCTTTTCTTTTCCATTACTTGCAGATTTATAAAAAAGACAAGATTACAGTTAGAGAAGGGAAATTAGATTTTATTCTGTTTCTAATTAGGATTTGTAGTACTACTCCATCCCCCACCTCCCAGGGTCATTTGGGTTTTATTAGAGGCGTTTTGAAGAAAACATGATCAGCATTCAAAGAAATGAGATTTATTGGCAAATGACTAGTTCGATAGTATGTATATATATATATTTTTTTTTTTGGTAGTGTGTATTTTTTGTTAGTATAAATTTTTGATATGTGGCCTTGCTTGCTGCTTCTGCTGCTAAGTCGCTTCAGTCGTGTCCAACTCTGTGCGACCCATAGATGGCAGCCCACCAGGCTCCGCCACCCCTGGGATTCTCCAGGCAAGAACATTGGAGTGGATTGCCATTTCCTTCTCCAATGCATGAAAGTGAAACGTGAAAGTGAAGTCGCTCAGTCTTGTCCGACCTAGTACCCATCAAATTATACCATGGAAACATCTTCCCAATCTCTGTTCCTGAAAAGAGATGTAACACTGTAACCCTCTGTGCCTCTCTGTAAGTGCCAAATGAATTGATTTGCAGAGGCAACAGTTACACAAGCTAATGATCTTATTCCAACTGCTCAAATACATAGGAGATATCAAAAAGAAGATGTCAGACTTTCAGAGTAACTATTACATGTTTTTATACATTTAGGAATATGTCGCCTTTTAAACCTATATGTGTATTTTTATTTTCATGCCATATTGGTCTTTAAACCACCAATTTCCATTCTGTAATCTCATCACTACCCCTTATATTTGTTAAATACTCTAAGCATGATTTTTTAAAATGAAAACCTAAGCATGACTTTTTTGGAATAGTTATATCATTGTTAATTACTCATTTACAAGACTTTCAAAACTAGTCTTTAGCCTGGATTTATTTTAGCAGACTGTGTTACAATAAGTAATTTTAAATTACCTCAGTTCTTTCACTGTAACAAATTATTTTCAATTTTCTATAATCTCTTCCAGTTTCTATCCATATACATAGATAAAAATAAATTCTTTTTGGTTTTAGTTTAAATCTCACCCTCTTTGACCTTCATGAATTAAATCATAAGTGTTTAATAACTTGTATAACCAGTATATAGTAAATTTTCTGTTTTGTATCTAGTTTGGGTTTATTTATTGACTAGGAACCTATATCATTTAACCTTTTTTCTTTTATTTCCTGTTGATTCTGGTTTTATTTAGGAATTACACAATGTCTTCAATCTGCCTCATGACAGACCTTATTTCAAAAGGTCTAATGCTTATCATTTTCCAGATGAACCATACAAAGATGGTTACATTAGAAATCCACATACTTATGTCAATCCACCTAACACAGAGACTGGTATGGTGAGTTTAGTAATTATATATACAAGTTGGTTGATCATTAGTGTCATTAGTTGTTTTTTGCTTGTGCCCAGTGGATGTTTGATTATGATTAATTATTGTTTTATTCTCTGCAGGACTTAGGTTGCTATTATTTTGTTAAGATTTTTGCATTTATGTAATGATATATTATAATTTTATTTTCTCATACTGTTCTTCACTTTTGTATCAGTAATACACTGATACATTGAAAGAGTTGGAGAGTATTTTTTTTTTTAATTTTTTATAAGGCACTAAAAGTAACAGTCTAGCTTTGAAAACAGTAAATGACTCGAGCATGTGTATGTATATAATGTTATCTTAATAGATGGTATACGTATGTATACATATAACATATACATCTACAGTTAATATTTTACTGTGTTTCTTCTTTTTTATAGGTTTATGTGGTCCAGGGTACATACGGTTACCATCATTATATGCAGGATCGAATAGATGACAATGGCTGGGGCTGTGCTTATCGGTCTCTGCAGACTATCTGCTCCTGGTTCAAACACCAGGGATACACAGAGAGATCCATTCCAACACACAGAGAAATCCAGCAGGTACAGAACATGCCATTTTGAATTATATGGACGTTTCATGAACCCTAATATACCATTAAATAATTATACCTACCTTATGGTCCAGACTTACTTCTGTTTTGAAGAGAAAAAACATACATACTGGTAATCAAGGGGAATGCCCTATACATAATTTTTAATAGCTGTCTTGTGTATGATTTTTTTTTGTATTTTTAAATAAAGGCTCTAGTTGATGCTGGGGACAAACCAGCAACATTTGTTGGATCACGGCAGTGGATTGGATCTATTGAGGTACAGCTGGTGCTGAACCATTTGATTGGTGTAACTTCAAAAATACTGTTTGTCAGGTAAGCAAACTTTAATAAGAAATTTGAGAAATCGCTTCAAAGAGAGTTTGTCACTTTTATTAAAAGAAAAAAGTGCATTTTTCCCCCAATTTGTTTTTGCTCTTTTCTCTTCCTCCACATTGCCCCCTTGCTTTATAAACCTCATTTTTTCCAGTCCTAAATTTTTTTGCTGTTATTTTTTAGAAGATGTTTGTGAGTAAACTTTGTGATATGTACTTGTACGATCTAGGCCTAGTCTTAGTCTGGAAGAGGAAAAATTGGAAATATGTCAACTTTGAGTAGTTACAGAAGGTCTGGTTTTTTAATGCAGAAGTCATTGAATTCTTGGAAGGGAAAAATCAAATATTGATCTATGACCTACCTTTTTGTTTATTCCTACTCTTTTGCTTCCTGAGATTTTAAGAAACTAATCATGTATCCAAATATAATTTTATCTTTTCCTTATCTATTATAGTAGGAAATTTTATATAGGAAATAGGAAATTTATAATATAGGAATATAAAATTAATAAATAGGAAATTTATAGTAGGAAATTTTCTTTTCCTTATCTATTAAAAATAGAATATTACTATTCTAATCACACTTCTAGTATTAAAATATGAGCAAATATTAGATAAGATTGATTTCTATGACCATCTCTAGCTTACTCCTTATATATGAGCTTATGTTTTTAATACATTTATTATGACAACCTTAATAACTGTAATGTCAGTATCCTTATTGTCCAAGTACTTTAGTACATCTGATTTCACGGTTGCAATTTGGATTGGATGTGGAAGTCAGTGCTAACAAATAAATAATAGATTAAGTAGTGAAGTAGATGGTGATTAAAAAGTGAAAGTTTTGACACATGAAAATGTTGCTTCATACATTCCTTATGAAGCAAGAGCTAAGGGTTGGTTAGCACCACCTGGCACCTCCATTCTAAAAAAAAAAAAATTTCATCTATTCATCTTTTCTATTCTCAGAAGTAAAACTTGTATGATATTGAAAGATTCCCTAAAAATATGTTGTACTTGAAAACGTTTTGCAGTTTTCACACTGGCTTCACAGACATTGTCTGTTTTAGTCCTGGAATCTCCTGTCACATAGAATGGCAGGTATTTTTGGTCCCAGATTAAAGATGAGGAATTACAGGCTCAGAGTTTGATGGCAAGAAGACGAAATCCCAGGATTTAAAACCTATCCTTCTGAAATTAAATCCACCCATAAGAATCCCCTCAGTATCAAAATGACCACTTTCAATCTTAGGTTAAAAATCCAGAACCTTCTTTATGCAGTTCTAGAAGCAAAGAATCAAGATCTTCTTTCCTAGCTCATTTAGTGACCTTAAATGTTTAGAGGTTGTATTGCTTTAAATTGCTCTCAGTTCCCTACCACTTAATTTTACTTAAATTTATATCTATATTTTTAATAACTAAAAAGATAGAAAACATTAGTTCCCAAGCTCATTTGATCTTCAGAATAGTTCATCTGATAGAAACTGGTTTCTTTCTAGCCAAGGTTCTGAAATGGCCTCTCAGGGACGGGAACTGGCTAATCATTTCCAGAGTGAAGGAACTCCAATAATGATTGGTAAGATGTTTTGGAATCTTGTGTTCTTTTGGTAGATGGAGAGTATGTGAAACTTATCATTAATGTAAATACATAATGGCACATAATATCAGTCCTTTGTAAACATATTAAAATTAGCTTTTACATCATGCATACTGACCCCTGGATATTTTTTAAAATTTCCAAGGTGAGAGGAAAGTTATAAAAAAGATTATAATAACTAGAAGTAGTAAAGGCTAAGAAGAGATTTGATAACTGTGTTCAAATAGACTTCAGAGCAGAATGGAAAAGAGACAGTGGTCACTCAGTGTAGCATCGCAAGTCATGGCTGTCAGGAACTTGGCTCGCTGTGTGACATTGTGCAAATTGCTTAACCTCTCTGGGCTTTCTTTGTAAAATAAGAGAAGTGGATTAGCTAATCTAAAGATTCACAATTCTATGAGAAATAAGACTTGTCCTGGATGACAGAAGGCAAGCTAAGACTGGTGTGTAAGAAATGCAGGTAGGCAGATGTCAACAAACTACAGAAAGTCCTGACTGAGCAGACAGGCTGCACCATTGGAGGCACTCAGAGCAGAGATAACGTGGCTTGTCTGCTGAGAGAGGCACCAGCAGCAATGATTGTTACCCTGTTGTGAGGAGTTTAGACCCTCTGTGGCCCTTTTTAAATCCAGTTTAGGTAATTCCATGAATATTAAAGTGACATAGAAACCTAATATGATTATAGATGTGATTGTATCTTTTCTTAAAGATGTGATTTTGTCTTTTCAGAGTATATTTGACATTATGTCTTTTCCAGTTTAGGGCAATCAGTTTTAATATTTTGTTAGATCAATTCATAGGCAAAATAATCTTTTTTTCAACTGAAATTGAATGGGAGGTTGAGACTAACATATGCCCTCTCATTTCTTTATTTCCTCTTCTATAGGGGGAGGAGTTTTGGCTCACACAATACTAGGAGTTGCATGGAATGAAATTACAGGACAGATAAAATTTCTGATTTTAGATCCACATTATACAGGTGCTGAAGATCTGCAGGTTATTTTGGAAAAGGTAAGTGTCTGTTTAACAAATAAATACAAGAAAAAGAACCCAAAACCAGGAGGGAGAACTGGAAGCTAACAGAAAGATAGATTGTAAACTGAGAGCAGAGATCCTCACTGTAAGGAAGGACTCTAAGCCTGTGATGAGTAACTCTCTCTAGGTATGAAGGCCAGGGGGGAACTAAAGTAATAGAGTATGAAACTCATAAATATATTCCTTTGGGGACTTTACAGCTTTTTGTGAATATAGTGAGATTTATCAGTGCCTCAAAAAAGAGTGAAATATATAATGTTTATAATTTTCAAATTAACCAAAAATTGGCAGTATGATGGACATTATGGAGACTTGACTGCTTTTATATATATATATTTTTTACATATAACTTAATCTCATTCTGTGAAAGATTTGAATTTGAAACAAATTTAAGAATATTTGTTAATGCTTAAACTACCAGCTAAAGGAGGTGAAAGCTGAGAGAGGTATAAATTTACGTTAATTTATAGGCAACTAATTCAGATTTAGTACTGAGTTTTAATGAGAAATTAGTACTAAATTTCCATGAAACCCATACTGAATCTTTCGGAGGCAAGTGTTATAAGACACAACTTGAATTTTTAAAAAGTTTTATATTTTTTGCCAAATAAGTCATTAGTACCAATAAAAAGATTTCTTAAATCAGAAATCCTAGGGAATTCTGGGGAAATGGATGGTTTAACATTGAAATTCACTTAAAAGAGATCTTCAAAACTGAAGCTATATGAGATTAGTAAAGCCCTATGGATGAGATGTTTATGTAAAGAGTTTTTAGTGTTTTATGTAGCTGAACTCTTATATCCCCACTTTAGTAAAGTCTTTTGCCAATTATTGGAGCATCTATAAATACTAACAGAATATAAACACATTCTTAAAATTTTAAATGCCACATACACACAATTTTCTCTTTCAAGGCATTTGGACTTCTAAGTCTATGACATGTTCTTGGCTGGTATACATGCTTCCTGAAAGTAGGAGCAATTTCTGTAGCAAAGTGTTCACTCATTGGACATTCATTAAGTACCTGATATTTACCATCCACTGTCCTAAGCACTGGGGGTATTAAAATAGATCTTTAAAGAGCTCTTTGTCTAGTTAGAAGGACAAAGAAGGAGAGTCCATAAAGGGCTGCTGCTGCTGCTGCTGCTAAGTCTCTTCAGTCACATCTGACTCTGTGCGACCCCATAGACGGCAGCCCACCAGGCTCCTCCGTCCCTGGGATTCTCTAGGCAAGAATACTGGAGTGGGTTGCCATTTCCTTCTCCAGTGCATGAAGGTGAAAAGTGAAAGTGAAGATGCTCTGTCATGTCTGACTCTTAGTGACCCCATGGACCGCAGCCTACCAGGCTCCTCTGTCCATGGGATTCTCCAGGCAAGAATTCTGGAGTGGGTTGCTATTTCCTCCTCCACCATAAAGGATTCCTTCCTCCCTAAAATATGGTGTCTTCGGTGGTGCTTACAAGGCTGCCCCTCCAAAGGGATCACTCAAAGTAAGTGAAAGGAAAGCTGGGCATTTTCTGAGAACTGTGGCATTTTTAACATGACTTGAGCTGGTGAAGAGGGGTGGCTGATGGCTGGAGGGATCTGCAGGAGCTAAGTCAGGATGGCCACTGAGAACCAAGCTGAGACACACGTGTTCAGATTTTATCTTAAAGGCACTGAGAAGCCTGACAGCTGCTGTAACGGAACACTGTAGAGGGAGCGGCTTATAGGAGCGGAGGTTTATTTCTCAGAGTTTTGGAGGCTGGGAAATCGAGGATGGAGGTGCCGGCTGATTTGGTGGGTGGTGAGGCCCACTTTCTAGTTCAAAGATGCCAGACTTCCTCACTGTCCCCACGTGGTATAAGGGATGAGGGAGCTCTCTGGGCACTCTAGTGATGGCTCTATTGTCATTAACGCAGTCAGCTCCCAGAGGCCCCACTTCAGATGCCAGCACACTGGAGATTAGGGTTCATCATACAAGTCCTAGACACATTCAGTCTATGTCAGGGGCCGGAGGGACAATCCTCCCTCTGCCTGGCCTCTCTACCCACTTGGGGAGCTTTCCTGTGTAAGTTCCCTAAGCCAGTCATCTCAAAAGAAAGACGTCCGGCTCCTCTCCTTACCCCCACAGTTGCTGGTTTGGGCGCCATCTCTACCCACTTCTCTTGAAAAAATTTGAGACCAGTTACCTAGAGATGGCCTACATGTGTGGAAAATTAAAACAGAAAGTGTAAGCCTTTTTCTTTCGTTAGGAAAACAGATTTTAGGACATGAAATTCATTAGAGAAAGTTTTGCTGAAAAAACGAGACGATAAAAAGAATTTTATGTAAAGAAATGACTCTCAATGGAAATAAACGAGACTTAATTGGTGGTATCTGTAGGCAGGGGGAGCAGAACTGTTAGAGGATTTTTTAATTTTTACTTTCACCTCATTTGAATTTTTTTATGTGTATCTTATTTTTGCAATCAGAAAAATAATAAAAACCTAAAGAGCATCTCTACTCAATCCTCTCCCTTCCACAATGAAAAATAGGCTAACAGACCATCTTCTTCTGTAGGAACTATGACCTTTGATTTCAGGTCCCTGCCAGAATGCCCAGCAGCCTCCTAGTTAGGTGGGCTTCCCTGATGACTCAAGTAGTAAAGAACTGCCCACCAGTGCAGGAGACACAGGAGACCCGGGTTTCATCTCTGGGTTGGGAAGATCCCTGGAGGAGGGAATGGCAACCCACTCCAGTACTCTTGCCTGGAAAATCCCATGGACAGAGGAGCCAGGTAGGGTCCATGGGGTCACGAGAGTAGGTCATGACTAAGCACGCACTCATACACTCCCAGCTAGATAGGGTAAAGGAGCAAGACCACTGCCTGTCACTCAACGCAATGACATTTTGAGTCCTCACTAACCTCTGAACAAGTATGTGTAAGCAAGTGTTTCATTTCAGAATGACGTAAACTCAGAGCTAAGTCATTAGCTGGGTCTTTAAGAAAATAAATCAATGGCCCTAGAAGAAATTTGATGAACTTAACTATGTTCACAATGAAATGTTGTTTGAAAGTAATTTTCTCTGCTGGAAAAAAGGATTAATGCTGACATGAAGCTAGGAAGTGGCAGTGATTATGGCCTGAGGAAAATGAAGAATGTAGAATGCACCAAGGGCAAGTTCAGATTCCTTTACTACCTGGTATCACTGCTGAGATGCCACTGCTGGGAAATCAGTGGCTGGGGAGGCCCACTTTCAATGAAAAGGCTCATAGGCTTTCTCACTGTCTATACAGTCTTCCATGGGACAGATGGCAGTTAAATTATCACATGCCATTGACTACCAGAATTATAAAACCATACATCTTAAAAATCAATAAAATATGACATTGAGTAATAGTACCATAATGAAGCTTTTCCTTTTTAAAATGATTCCTATGATTAAATATCATAGAATTAAAATTTTTTAAATTCTATCTGAAATGAACCCAAATAAGCTACTTTTCTTTGCTTAATAGGAATTCAGAAACTTGCATTGTATAGGTATTTACAGTCTTATCTCAAGATTCAGTTGTCAAATGTTATAATTTCAATTATGTAGTCCTGTAACTTTGTAAAAGGTTTTCCTTTCCCTTCTCCCACATCTAGGGCTGGTGTGGATGGAAGGGCCCAGAGTTTTGGAACAAGGATGCTTACTATAACTTATGTCTCCCTCAGCGACCAAATACTATTTAAAGTATCTTGGACTCAAAGACTGTAGTAAAGTTGTACTTTGTAACTTTGTTGATAAAGAATAAATTTAATTTCAAATTAAATCATGGGGGTAGTTTGATGGTTTTTATGAGTTTTTCCAAAGGTTGTAAATATCACAAAGAAAACAATTTATTTTTTAGACATTCTTTTAATAAATTAAGAGACAAAGCATGCACAACCGGAACATTAAGGCATGTAAATACATGTATTCTTGAACGTTATCTTCGCTTAGAAGAAAGGTTTCCTCCTTCTTAGAAGGAGTTTAGACACACTTGATGAGCCTGAAGCCACAGCTTGTAGCTGAGCGGTAGACCTGCATGAAGTGAAGACCTTCTCCACACCTCTTCATGACCAATACATCTGTTGTTGAAAAATATTAACATTAAAACCTTTTTTAAAAAAGGTTTCTTACTCAATCTTCCATCATCCTGGACAATTTTTGGTCTCTAAAGTCTAGTAGTAGTTACTATATCCAGTATTAAAATGTGTTAATGAGAATGAAAAGATATACAAGACATGACTGGCAATATTTAAATGAAACAATAAATTCTGTTTTAAATAAATCCTTAAGGGAGGAAGAACGAAGAAACTGAATTACTTACCAACACTTCCTTTTCCCACTTGTATTTTCCTCAGTTCCCAAGCTTCGTTTCTGTGTGAACACTTGAACACAATGATCTTTATTGGGGTGTTCCCTTGATTTTATTGTCTGCATACACTTAATTGTTGTAAGAAACTTGGCACATTCTGGAAATCCACATGACCAAGCAAGATCTTCAGCTGTTTGCCCATTCTTATTACATAAACTAAGACAAAAAGAAAAGTGTTCAAGTAAAAGTTGACAGTTGTTTAGCCTTTTTAAAATATATTTCTAACAAAGGTGCTTTGGGCTCATACAGATGTTGGTTGCAGAATAAAAGAGGTAAAGGAAGCACAGAGGGATCCCATGTTTGCTCACTATTTGTCCGTCCTTGGCACAGAGGACAGCACAGAATGGGCACTTCATTTCTGCACAAATAAGTATTCTGTTTTCAATACAATGAGTGAGTACACAAAGGAAGTCAGTGAGAACATCTATAGAATGGATTTTTTAAAACAAAACTAAGATGTAATACTGCCATGACACATGAAAAGAACTGCACCTCTGATTGCTTAGGATCCATTTTTTAATTTACTTGAGTAGTATCAGGTAATCATTAACAGCCTAAGTTAACATTTAAATGGTTCCACTACATTACCAATTAGGCAAGCTTCATGTAATTTGGCTGCAGGAGTCTGATTAACCCAAGAAAATATAAAATTTGGTCACTGATTCCATACTCACTCAATTTGGGCATCACTGGCTACAAGTAGGCTGAGGCATTCCATGCTTCCAACTCTTGCTGCCTTGTGTAGTGGAGCTTCTCCAAAAACATCCTTACAGACAAGACAGCATATTTTAGTCTCCCCAAAACACTCTTGTGGAAGTTGATGAGAGGTTTATTGCTTGCGGAAGCTATTTGAGGAAGTAGGGTTAGAACTGCATTGTACTGGACTGAATCTTTTCATTCTTTTTTAAAACAAAGTTCACTTGGTGCCCTATTAAATATAGAATTGTCATTAATAAAAGCATGTGCAGTCATAGCTACATACATTAAATTTTAAGTGATTAAAAGCAAAATAGAATCCTACGGAAGTAAAAATTACAATTTAAAATTTAACATTCAATGGAAGATGCAAACTACCCTAAGTTCTATAAGGAATTATATTGATTGTGAGCATGTCTAACAAGTTGTGCTACCCTGAGACTTAATTTTGTAATGGAGCGGTTCCTTTGGAAATGAATGGTAGACCCTGGAAATGTCCGATGTAGTAGCCAGCAGCCATCTATCCGGCTAATGAGCACCTAAAATGTGGCTAGTCTGAACTGAAATGTGCTGTCAGTGTAAAATACACGGAGTGTGAGAAGGCATATCCCATATATATATATATATCAGTTATATTTTATATTGATTACACATGAAATAACATTTTTGATTAATTGGGTCAGTTTACTAAAATGTTTCGCTTCAATAATGTGGCTACTGGAAAATTGTAAAGTTACATAGTGTCTCACACTTCTTTGGGCATCGCTGTGCTAGTCATGTTTCTAATAACTGAAACGACAATATCTTGATGTCTAAGAAATGTTTGTGTGGATTTGGGGTGAAGGGAAGGGTTGCACACGGCAACAATCAGTTACCTAGTTACCTGCTGGTTGAGGTCAGCGCCCGTCTGCAGCTGCCAGAGAAGAAAACAAGCAAGGCCGCCACCTGCAGCCAAATGGACAGGCGACTGCTCACAGGAATCCGGGGGTGCGTTAACGGAGGCCCCGGTCTCCAGCAGATGCTTCAGACTATCCACCTGCGAGAAAAGAACAGCTCCAGCACCCCTTCTCGCCTTTGTCCAGGCTCCTGCCCTCCGGGGATTGAAATCCTCTTCCACTCCAAAAACCCTCCAACTCTGAAAAGGCTTGACTTGGCAGCGCCAAGTGGTCAGTACACCCTCACCCTATCTAGCCCTCTCTAGAAGACAGACATCTGGACGCCTAAGCCTGCTGGACAAAAGCAGCCTGAGTCTCACCTCTGGGTTGCAATCGAGCAGCAGCATCTCCCGCCTAAAGTAGAGGACAGGCGTCCTTGGGAGAGCTGAGCAGTGCGGCGCTCGCTGCAGACGGACAGGTTAAGAGTGGACAGGCAGCCCGAGAGCCGGAGAATTTAAAAGATCACCAGAGCCAGGGAGCCAGCCCCTCCCCGCCGTGCCCCAGCTGCGGCTCGGCCCGAGCAGCCCAACCCTAGGCTCCCAGCCTTTCTCCGCCCAGCAGCAGCCGCACGTACACAAACAGTAGCACGTGTAACCTGGAGCCCAGGGAGGCTGGCTGGGGCGGGGGTGAGGAGGATGCAGCGAGGATGCGCCAGCTGATTGGCCAAGGGGAGGTGTCAGGCCCGCCCACCTAGGGGCGGAACCCTGGGGCCGTTCCCGCCCAGGCCTCGTTGCGCGTGCGCCATGAAGGACCGGAGTCAGGAATGCCGGGTTTCACCCGCCGCCATGAGGCGCTCAGAGTTCGGCACGTCTCACGCTGCTTGTGCCTAGCTCATTAGTCCCTCCGGGGAAGCGGAAGTCGCGGGTGGAGGTTTTGGTTTCTGCTAGCGCGCACGTAACCAGGAAATGAGGGAGCTACCAGGATCTTGATCTTGGGCGGCAACGCAACCTTTAGAAGCTGCTACTGCGCTTGGTGCTGGACCCCCGCGGCCCCAGCCTCTGGCTCCTGAGGAAAGAAAGTTCCTTCTGAGTCATCGTGTTCAAAGCCGCCCCAGGCTTGCCTCTGTCCCTCAGGCCCTGGACATTTAGGAAAGCTAGAGCGGGTGGTGGTGGAGGGGCGGCTAACGTGAGCTAAGGGGGTAGGTTTTCCCACAGGACTGCTTCACCCACACCCCAAAATGACACCATGCCCTTTCCGGGAGTGACGTACAGTGAGCCTGCCATTGTAATGTGGCCCCTCGGAGACAGGTCAGGCACAGTGCTCGTCTAGTCGCCTGGTCCCAGCCCCTAGCCCTGAGCTCGCTGAGACTGGAGCCCCGCACTCAGGCCATGGACGTTTATGACCACTGGGGCTGTTCCCCGTGGACAGGGCTGACCGTACCTCAGAAAACTGTAGAAACAAAGACATCCTGACTTCAAAGCCATAGCCATTGACCGTGTGTTTTTATCTCTGGACATTTCTTAAGCACTTTTTTTTTTTCTTCCCCAGGTTAGCTAAAAGCTAAAGTTCCAACCATGTATTTATTTTCCCTGATACCTTAATCTGTTCCCCTCTATGTGCTGGTACATTTTGAGAGCAAGACTGAGTTTATTCTGTTTTTGGAGAACAAGCTCAGTGTCCTCTGAAGATAGATGGGTGGTCTTTTTGTTCTAATTTTGGTTACAGATTCTTGTTTATTTTGTAATGAGTCATAAACTAATTTTGCAGTAATTTATATTACCAGATTTATGCAGTTGATCCAAGGTGTCGACTTAGAGAAAAATGTGCAGCATGAGAGGTGTGAGTTAAAGTTTATTCGGGGTTTTACTGAGGACTGTAGCCCCAGAGACAGCCTTCAGATAGCACTGAGGAACCACGCCAAAGAGGTGGGCGTGGGGAAGCTAGTTCATATGTGATTTTTTGGATGTTAGGGAATACATACAGTCAACATGTATCTTGGTAAAAGATCACTGCTAGTTACAAAGAACAAATAATCCAAGTTAATGATTACAGTGCTTTTCTATGTATGGGAAGCAGAGTTCATTAAAATTCTTCGGAAATGCATTTAACTAAGGACCTGGTTGTCCAAAGCACAGAGCATCCCCTTTTCATCTTTTATTTCCTCTGTCTGAAGCACTGAGTGCACCTTCTGTTATCGCCTTAGTCTCTTCATCTGAAGTATCCAGTGCCTTGCTGCCTCAAAGACTTGGTGAGCAAAATTCTCTTTTCTTTTGTTTGCAAAGGGGTAGTTTTAAACATCTTTGTTTATATGTGTACTTAAGCATACATACACACACACACTCTTATATTCAAACATGTATAGAATCATGCTTGTGTTCTTTTTTTTTAAACTATTCACAGTACTTTTTGTGCTGTTTAAAGACTATCAGAGATATATGAGAACACATGTCCATATTGCCATTTTTCCTTTTCTTGTGTTTTTCATCTAGATAAGCACTATTTTTCAAAGCATATAATTAAGCTTCAAGTTTGCACAGATATTCATTTTCAAGAATTCCTAACTAATACAAGGTGTCATCGAAGAAGTTCTTAGAGTTCTAAAACACGTTTTGCAGTTAACATATGAAATGGAATATTTGTGTGATACATGCACCTCCACATTACATCCTTTTTCTTGAAAACAAGATTCTGTTCAGCATGCATTAAATGTGGTAATTATTATTAACTTCCTGTGACATATTTAAATTTCACAAGGAAAGGAATTTTGTGAGTAGTTTTTAAAGCTTTTGTCCCTTTAATCACTGCATACTTGTCCATCGTTCATAATGTTTCCAAACAACTCTTTATGTCTCAGCTAAGTATCTGATTTACTCTTAGAAATGGGCCTAAAAGCTTTCTGAAAACTGAATAGAGCTGGTGGAGTACAGAAGTATACAGAATAAATACATTTGGAGAACAATATCCTTTTTTCTTTTGTTTTTTTCTTTATTTTAAAATTTTTATTATAGTTGATTCACAATATTATGTTAGTCTCAGGTATACAGCAAAGTAAATCAGTTATACATATACAGATATCCACTCTTTTTTTGTTTCTTTTTCCACATGGGCCATTAAAGAGTATTGAGTAGAGTTCCCTGTTCTATGTAGTAGGTTCTTTATTATCTATTTTATATACAGTAGTGTGTGTATACAAGCCCCATCTCCCAATTTATCCCTTCCTCACTTATCCCCTGGTAACCATAAGTCTGTTTTCTGAATCTGTTACTCTACTTCTGTTTTGTCAATTAAGTTCATTTATACCTTTGTGTGTGTGTGTGTGTGTGTGTGTGTCACTGGGGGACGGTATCTTACTGGCAAGGGACTGGAGTTTTTACAGAACATATAGCTGGTGGGATCCATTTTCTAAAGTGGTAGATGGTCTAAGAAGCATATGGAATAGTCACTCTTCCATCGCCAATTCTACTTATGTGTAGTTTGCTGGTAGTTGTGTTTCCAGAAGGGTGCCATTTAAAGTGAGTGTTTTTTTTTTTTTTTTTAAAAAAAAGGTTGAATGATGACTAAGTGACCAAATGAGTGAAAAATGTGTGGACTAAGACTTGAAGGGTAAGAGTTTGCTAGGTCATCCAGAAGAGGAAGAGAATTTATAAGGAGTGTTAAATATCTTCCAGTGTTGAGAACTATGTGTAATTCAGCCTGGTTGCAGTATATGTTACGCATATAGCAGTGATGTGAAATAGATTTACAAATGAGAAGTTATATTAAATGACCACTAATAGACATTATGTGTCTAGACAATAACACAATATGTTATTGTGTTGAGGTACATTGACATTAATTGGGCACTTATTATGCCCCATGGTTAATACAGATAAGAAAGGAAACTGATACTTAGGGAGATTTCTATAACTTATCTAAGATCATATCATTATTAAGGAGTGGAGCTGGAACTCAGGCAATTTGACTCCAGAGCCCACATTCTTATACCTATATTTTAAAGAATTGTGGTCATCTTTGGTAGTTCAAAGCTACTAAGATTGACTGCTTTAAAGCAAAATGAAGTCCTCAGAGAAGATTACTACAGTCCACTGAAAACACTCTTTCATTTAATGATGACTTAATGTAGCCGTGTTTCTAGAACTGAATCTCCCACAGTGCTTAGTCCAATGCCTTCTATTCAAGGAGTTCCTTTTAAATGAATGAATATGTGCAGTTGGTGAAAATTATTAAAGTATTTGGTGGAGAAGATAATTAATTAGAATTAGGCTAATTTCATCTATTTCCTGTTTGCCTTTATTGGCCAAAAAGATGACTAGAAAACATTCCCTAAATGCATAGCATTGAAAGGAGGAGTAATTGGGAATACCTTCTAGTCCCCATTTATTACTATTATATAATATTTAATTACATTGTATATATTTAGCAATAATGCTATAGAAAACTTTAGCTCTAAAGCAAATGAAGAAATATAAAGTAAAACTAAAAATCTCAATAGTTGACTTGGTTTCACATGTATTATTTAGATCTCTTGAGAATTTTATAATCCCCAAACATAATCAAGTAATATTCCTCAGACATTTCTGAATATGATGTTTCAATTATTTATTGCTACCTAGGTGCCCTGTTATTTATATTAATGTTGACCAGATTCCAGTGAGCCTTAAAAGTAACTAGATATTAATTATTAATAAAGATGTGTGGCAGATATATTTCTATAGCTCATACACTGAAGATAATATATCACTGCAAATAAGAAAACTTTTCAAAGACAGAAGATGATAGCCAGAGCTGGAATTTCAATAACTGTTCTTTGATTTTTAACAGTTTTTTTTTTTTTAATCCACAGATTGAAAATGACTTGAACTAATCAACATAATTATGACCTTCATTGGCATAGGCAGTCAGGAAATCCATATATGATCCTAGTATGATTATAAATGGAGAAGGAACTGGCAGCACACTCCACTGTTTTTGCCTGGAAAATCACATGGACAGAGGAGCCTGGAGAGTTAAGAATCCGTGGGGTTGCAAAGAGTCGAACACCACTGAATGACTAGCACATGTAAAAGCAAAAGGATTTCCCACAAAGAAATTCTTCTTGTGCCTAGTTTATACTGTATAAATCCTTCCAGCCTGGCTTACTCAAACTTCTGGGAAAAGATGATAAATTATATAGTTATCCTAAACAACTACTGCTGCAGGATATTATGGCACAAAGAATAGATACTGGGTTGGTCAGAAAGTTCGTTCAGGTTTTTCTGTAACATCTTATGGAAAAACCCAAATGGATTTTTTGGCCAACTCAATAGATAACTGATAAAGATGGATAGATAGGAAGGAAAGAAGTAAGGAAAAAGACAGCTCTTCTTTACAAAAGCATTCCAAACACATCATTTAGACATTCCTCACTCCAGAAAGTAGAGGTTAATCCTTACCTCACCCCATCCTCCTCTGAATGTGGGCTCTGCATAATGACTTGCTTCCAAAAAGTAGAGTATGGGAAGTGAGGGGAAATAACTTCACAGTGGAGAAAACTGTGAAACACTGCCCTGGCCAGGTGTTTGTTATTATCATCAGTGATAAGTCATGCACCCTTGATACGGTCTGCCGAAAAGATACTTCACTTCTGCATCTTCCCAAAAGTCCATAACCCAAGTCTAACCATGAGTAAAATATCAGGTAAACCCTGATTGGGAAACATTCTACAGGATATCTGGCCAGTACAAAACTGTCAAAGTTGTTAAAAACAAGGAAAACCTGAGAATCTGTCATAGACCAGAGGAGGCTAAGGAGACATGATGACTATGGTATCCTGGAACAGAAAGAGGAAATTACCGTAGTCCCCTGTTACCTGCATTTTCAGTTCCTGTGGTTTGAGGCCCATCATCATCTGGAAATAGTAAATGGAAAATTACAGAAATAAGCAACTCATAAATTTTAAATTGCATGCTGCTCTGAGTAGTGTGATGAAATCGCTCTCCATCCCTCCTGGGAGGTGAATCACCCCTTTTGTCCAGGTTAGTCACCTAGTAGCCACCTGAGTTATCAAAATTACTTGTGTTCTAGTAACCTTATTTACTTACTGATGGCCCCAAAGCACAAGAGTCGAGTTACTGGTAATTCAGAGATAACAGAAACATGCTGTGAACATCATCGTATTTGGATTGTCTTAGTTCTTCTAAATACTTCACCTAATTAACATTTAGTGAAAATATTATCAGGGCTTGTACCTTGTAACTGCTTCACCCTAAAGTTCTTTGGAAACTTCTATATTTACTAGTACAACCATAGGTTTTTGGAATCATATAATCGAGGAAGTTTATAAATCTAGGAACAGATATTTTGAAATCCTCTAGTTCAAACTATTTATAATCCAAACTACAGATGAGAAAATTAACTCTTAAAAAAAATTAAAATCACAGATACTTTGGTGATTTTTTCCTCTGGTATACTGATTTATCTCCCTTTCTGCACTTCATTCTCATTGTGTGTGTGTTAGTCATTCAGTCATGTCTGACTCTTTGCGACCTCATGGACTGTAGCTCACCAGGCTCTTCTCTTCATGGAATTCTCCAGGCAAGCATACCGTGGAGTGGGTTGCCATTCCCTTAAAGCAATTTATTGTCCAAAATAGTATCATAAAATTGTATGATTGTGGCTTTCCAGTCATGCTAGAGATCTATTGAGTTCACCACCAATCAGGAAGCTTTACTGGAAGCTTGTTCCTGATTGGTGAGAGCATGCTCTAACAGTGGAATTCCATGGAATTCCATGGAACAAAAAAGCGTAGCAACAACTGAGTTTGCAGTCTCACTACCCTCAGCCTAGACCAACCTGGACTCCTTCATCCCACATGAGGTGGCCTCTACATTTTATATGAAGGCTCTGATTTTCCATTCAACTGTGATCCACCTTATAACATGGAAACCCAATACAGATGGAAAGATAAAACTGAACAACACAGTTGAAATAAAGTGTATTCCCAGGTAAAATAGACAGGTGCTTTCATTTAAAAATGGATTAGTTTGATGAGCTTCAGTTAATGGGAAGATACCGGTGCACAAGAACTGTACCTCTGAGCAGTGTCACCAATTCTTACTAGTGGCAGCAGCTGTGGTGGGTGACAGGATTTGCTAGAGCATGTGATTTCACAGCCAGAGAGGACTTGCAGCTAGCTCTGATCATTGACTCCATGCGGTGGGAACAGACATGGACAAAGGCTGTGCTTCTCATAGCTGTGAAAGGTCCTAGTTTCCTAAGAAGGAATGCTCATATACCAGAGCTGTTAGTTTGGTGCCCTATCCCTCAGTGATGCGGGGAGGATGCTCTTTCTGTCAAGTGGAAATGGAATCTCTTGGTGCATTTTCCTGGAGGAAGATATTTCTACCTTATTATTTTATTCTCTTTTACAGAATACCCACTGTGGAGACAGGATGAAGTTGACCAGTGAAAATTTGCCCAAGAACCCCTCTTATACTTCCCTATCCCACTTCGCTGCTAAGAATGCAAAAATCTTCCAGTGGAGAAAGGAAAAGACTGGTACAAGTCCTGATAGTATTTTCACTTAAAGTTAATTACGTACACCAGGGCAAAAGAGACAGGAAATATGAGTCTTATTGCTGGCAAGGAAGTGGTTTAAGAATTTGTGGAATTGCTACCCAGCTTATCTGGTAGCAGGTCATCAGTGAAGAAGTTTCATCATGAGATCCTGCTCCTGGTTTTACTCTCAGGACTTTAGAACACCCTTCTTGAAAAAAGAAGCCAGATGTCACTTCTGTTAGAGAGGACAGTACCATACTTTATTTGAAATAGGCATTTAAAGCTACCATTTCTTTTTCTATAGACCTAAAAAAAATTGGGGATGGTTAGCTCATTTAGTTAGAGTAGTTCTAATTAAGACTGAAATTAAGAATTTCACACAGAGGCCAGCTTTGTCTAAAGAATTCCACACAGACTACATTGCTCGAGCTCCTGCCTAGTAGGAAAGAGGGTTAGTGTGACAGCCCACCAATACACTTCTTAATTATATAAGGTACCAATGTCTGATATTGTGATAGTGCTTTCTCTTTTCTAAGGTGGTGCTTTTTCCTTGAACTAAGGAGGTCAGTGTTAGGAATGAGAACTAGGAAGGAAACCAGTATAAACAGTGTCAGATGAATTCTATATACTTTGTTACTTTAAGAGAAAAAATTCACATTGTATGGGTAAAAATGGAATTCTTTACTTTTTTAAAAACCAGATCATTACAGCCATGCTAATTTGGTGGATAAGGCCTTGCAGCTCTTGAAGGAAAGGATAAGAAGAGGGGATACTATGGCATATTTTCTACGAGGTCAACTGTATTTTGAAGAGGTACCAGTTTTTGTGGATTTGTTTTCATTTCATATAAAGCCATTGTTAGATCATCATAGCAAAGTTTCCTATAGAGTTCCTTACCATTGTTAAGCTAGGAAAGTTCTGTCAAATTCCCTAGATTGTGTTTGTGGCTTTGATCATGATACGTTGGTCCCAGCTTACAGAGCTATTCGACCTTTCTCCATAAGTCATTCTAATGAATGTCATTTATGGGAGTCATTTTGTTATGAAATCCATTTGCACATAATAAATAAAAAGTCTAATTTTTATATTTTGCTAAAATATTCAGTGTCATTTGTAAAATATTTTCTTATTATTAACAAATAAAAATCCTGATTCTTATCGGTTAATAGTACTTAAAGGTAGCTTTAAGTAAGTTTCTGTATGGATTAAGGAGAGAATTTCCCTCTTTATCCACATTATGGTGAGATTTGCAAAGTAGGTCTAGGTACACCTGTGCAAGATATCGCTCCAGCTTCAGCAATATAGCTTCAATTATTCATTGAACCCCAAGGGAAGATGCAAAAAGGGACCAGCTGTCCCCAGCCCCTAACTATCTCTTGAATGCTTGAGCAACCCTTCACCTATATCCCACTTACTAATCTTTTTATGGCTCCTTCCTTCATTCTGGCAACAAATATTTGTTGAGGACTCATCACATACCTGTCACTCTGAGGATTACGTAGCATGTTTAAGAGAATGATTTTTCAGCTTTGAGCATAGGTTCAATTGCGGTTCTATTGCTTGTTAACTATACCATTGGACACAAAGGCTTAACCTCTTAGTGCTTCAGTTTCCTCATCTCTAAAGGAAGGGTAATAATATGTGTGCTATAGAGCTATTATGAGGATATATTAATTGTAAAAATACTGACTAATAGGGCCTGCCACTTGATAAGTGCTTTTATAAGTATTTGCTACTATTATGCTAGGTACTAACTATACAGTGGTGAGGGAATTAGAATGGTCCCCATTTTATGGAGCTTATAGTCAAGAGGAGGATAACAAGTTAATATATGATTACAAATAAAAGTACTATGAAAGCAATTAACTGGCCACTCTGATAGAGAATAACTTAGGGGTAGGGAAGAAAGACCTGTTGTTGAAACTGAAACTTAAGGAAACAGGCAATGCAAACAGCCACAGGGAAGTACATTCCAGGTAGAAGGGAAAACAAATGCAATATTTCTGAGATGAAGACTTTGGTGCGCTCTACAATGTGAATAGAATGCGAAGTCAAGTGGGCCTTAGGAAGCATCACTATGAACAAAGCTAGTGGAGGTAATGGAATTCCAGTTATTTCAAATCCTAAAAGATGATGCTGTGAAAGTGCTGCACTCAGTATGCCAGCAAATTTGGAAAACTCAGCAGCGGCCACAGGACTGGAAAGGTCAGTTTTCATTCCAATCCCAAAGAAAGGCAATACCAAAGAATGCTCAAGCTACTGCACAATTGTATTCATCTCACACATTAGCAAAGTAATGCTCAAAATTCTCCAAGCCAGGCTTCAATAGTACATGAACCGTGAACTTCCAGATGATCAAGCTGGATTTAGAAAAGGCAGAGGAACCACAGATCAAATTGCCAACATCCATTGGATCATAGAAAAAGCAAGAGAATTCCAGAAAAACATCTACTTCTGCTTTATTGACTACACCAAAGCCTTTGACTGTGTGGATCACAACAAACTGTGGAAAATTCTTAAAGAGATGGGAATACCAGACCACCTTACCTGCCTCCTGAGAAATCTGTATGCAGGTCAAGAAGCAACAGTTAGAACTGGACATGGAACAACAGACTGGTTCCAAATAGGAAAAGGGGTATGTCAAGGCTGTATATTGTCACCTTGCTTATTTAATTTATATGCAGGGTACATCATGAAAAACGCTGGGCTGGAGGAAGCACAGGCTGGAATCAAGATTGCCGGGAGAAATATCAATAACCTCAGATATGCAGATGACACCACCCTTATGGCACAAAGTGAAGAAGAACTAAAGAGCCTCTTGATGAAAGTGAAAGAGGTGTGTGAAAAAATTGGCTTAAAGCTCAACATTCAGAAAACTAAGATCATGGCATCTGGTCCCATCACTTCATGGCAAATAGATGGGGAAACAATGGACCTTATTCTGGGAGGCTCCAAAATCACTGTGGACGGTGATTGCAGCCATGAAATTTAAAGACGCTTACTCCTTGGAAGGAAAGTTATGACCAACCTGACGGTATATTAAAAAGCAGGGATATTATTTTGTCAACAAAGATCCATCTAGTCAAGGCTATGGTTAGGCACAAAGTGAAGAAGAACTAAAGAGCCTCTTGATGAAAGTGAAAGAGGTGTGTGAAAAAATTGGCTTAAAGCTCAACATTCAGAAAACTAAGATCATGGCATCTGGTCCCATCACTTCATGGCAAATAGATGGGGAAACAATGGACCTTATTCTGGGAGGCTCCAAAATCACTGTGGACGGTGATTGCAGCCATGAAATTTAAAGACGCTTACTCCTTGGAAGGAAAGTTATGACCAACCTGACGGTATATTAAAAAGCAGGGATATTATTTTGTCAACAAAGATCCATCTAGTCAAGGCTATGGTTTTCCAGTAGTCACGTATGGATGTGAGAGTTGGACTATAAAGAAAGCTGAGCGCCAAAGAATTGATGCTTTTGAACTGTGATGTTGGAGAAGGCTCTTGAGAGTCCCTTGGACTGGAAGGAGATCCAACCAGTCCATCTTAAAGAAGATCAGTCCTGGGTGTTCATTGGAAAGACTGATGTTGAAGCTGAAACTCCAGTACTTTGGCCACCTGATGCAAAGAGCTGACTCATTGGAAAAAACCCTGATGCTGGGAAAGATTGAAGGCAGGAGGAGAAGGGGATGACAAAGGATGAGATAGTTGGATGGCATAACTAACTCTATGGACATGGGTTTGGGTGGACTTCGGGAGTTGGTGATGGACAGGGAGGGCTGACGTGCTGTGGTTCATGGGGTCACAAAAAATCAGACATGACTGAGCGACTGAACTGGAACTGGAAGGTGAAAAGTTTTTTTTCAAGGAGTTTTTTTTTTTAATTAATTAATTTTTTATTGAAGGATAATTGCTTTACAGAATTTTGTTGTTTTCTGTCAAACCTCAACATGAATCAGCTATATATGCCCTCCCTTAAGAACCTCTCTTCCATCTTCCTTCCCACCCCACCCCTCTAGGTTGATACAGAGCCCCCGTTTGAGTTTCCTGAGCCACACAGCAAATTCCCATTGGCTATCAATTTTACATTGGTAATGTAAGTTTCCATGTTATTCTTTCCATACATCTCCCTCTCTCCTAGCCTCTCCCCATGTCGATAAGTCTATTTTCTATGTGTGTTTCTCCATGGGTGCTCTGTAAGTAAATTCTTCATTACCATTTTTCTAGATTCCATATATATGCATTGCTGCTGCTGCTGCTGCTGCTAAGTTGCTTCAGTCATGTCCAACTCCGTGCGACCCCATAGATGGCAGGCAGCCCACCAGGCTCCCCCATCCCTGGGATTCTCTAGGCAAGAATACTGGAGTGGATTGCCATTTCCTTCTCCAGTGCATGAAAGTGAAAAGTCAAAGTGAAGTTGCTCAGTCATGTCTGACTCTTAGCGACCCCATGAACTGCAGCCTACCAGGCTCCTCCATCCATGGGATTTTCCAGGCAAGAGTACTGGAGTGGGGTGCCATATATGCATTAGAATATGATATTTATCTTGCTTTTTCTGACTTACTTCACTCTGTATAATAGGTTCTATGTTCGTCCACCTCATCAGAACTGACTCACATGTGTTCCTTTTTTATGGCTGAGTAATATTCCATTGTGTATATGTGCCACAACTTCTTCATCCATTCATCTGTTGATGGACATCTAGGTGGCTTCCATGTCCTGGCTATTGTAAACAGTGCTGCAGTGAGCAATGGGGTACACGTGTCTCTTTCGGTTTTGGTTTCCTCAGGCTGTATGCCTAGGTGTGTGCTTGCTGGGTCACATGGTGGTTTTATTCCTAGTTTTTAAAAGAATCTCCATACTGTCTCCTATAGTGGCTGTATCAATTTGCATGCCCACCAACAGTGCAAGAGCGTTCCCTTTTCTCCACACCCTCTCCAGCATTTATTGTTTGTAGACTTTTTGATGATGGCCATTCTGACCAGTGTGAGGTGATACCTCATTGTAGTTTCAATTTGCATTTCTCTAATAATGAGTGATGTTGAGCATCTTTTCATGTGTTTGTTAGCCATCTGTATGTCTTTTTTGGAGAAATGTCTGTTTAAGTCTATTTCCCACTTTTTGATTGGATTGTTGTTTTTCTGGTATTGAGTTATATGAGCTGCTTGTATATTTTGGAGATCAATCCTTTGTCAGTTGTTGCATTTGCTATTATTTTCTCCCATAAGGTGGAAAGTTTTTAAGGTCTCATTGGGAATTCTAACAATATTTTTCTTCTAAGAGTTTTGGCTTGTATAACAGCTATGCTAAATGTCTCAAACAATTACTACTTTGGCTTGAAATGCTAATAATTTTTTTTAATGGAAATAAAACCCAGGTTGAAATTATATAACATCATATGCATCAAGACAACCAGCTGAAGTCTTGAAAGTAGTTTCAGAAGTCTAATTATGAACTGTTTCTACATGTCCTGCATCCTCCCCGGAGGCAGAACCCAGTTCTGAGCAAGTGCACTATATCCCTGAGCCCAGAGGGGCCGGTCTCCCAGGACTGGGCTGTGAGCCTGCAAAGTGTGCTCCCTGGGGGACAACACGCTCCTGTGAACGTCACTTAGGTTTCTGCCTGCCTGTCTTCACCTTCCTTCTGGCCTTCCACCCCGGAGGCAGAACCCAGTTCTGAGCAAGTGCACTATATCCCTGAGCCCAGAGGGGCCGGTCTCCCGGGACTGGGCTGTGAGCCTGCAAAGTGTGCTCCCTGGGGGACAACACGCTCCTGTGAACGTCACTTAGGTTTCTGCCTGCCTGTCTTCACCTCCCTTCTGGCCTTCCTCACCTGCTGCCTCCAGGGTCTTGTTTGTGTGCTCACCACCACCACCACCACCACCCCCCCCGCCGTGCCACTGTGTATCCTGGGACTGCACCCCTCTGTCGTGGGCTTACCCATCCCTGTCCCCGATTCTGTTCTTGCTACACTGTGGCTTCAAGCTCCATTCTCCCCAAATCTGACTCTGTGAGTACCTTTTCTCTGCTTCCCCTAATTTACCAAATCTTTAGACGCCAAAGGGATCGGCCTCACTGATGGTGCCCATCATGTGCTTGCTTCCAGAGAGACCCTGATGCTGCTGTTGAGCAGTGAAGATGGAAACCAGGAGCAAGGACTCCTCTGAAGCAGCTGGAGCAAGTGGCTGGTTCAACACCAGCGCCAAGGAAAACAGTACCTGGGGTACGCGGCTGTCACTAGGGTGGCTGTCAAATACACACACACGCCTGTTTTTATGTCTCTCACACATCTCAGCTTGACAAGCATAAAGCTGGCTGCATTCTGCTGTTTTGTGTCTTTGTGGTGATAGTTTAGTCCCTTCAGTTGTGTCCAACTCTTTGTGACCCCTTGGACTGTAGCCCACCAGGCTCCTCTCTCCATGGGATTCTCCAGAGAAGAATGCTGGAGCGGGTTGCCATTCCCTTCTCCAGGGGATCTTCCTGACCCAGGGATTAAACCTGCATCTGTTGCATTTCATGCATTGCAGGCAGATTCTTTATCAAGTGAGCCTTATGTCTTTGCTTTCATTTAAAAGGGCTTTAAATGTTCACTTAGCTTTAGTTGGCCCAGAGTCTTGAATGGGGGAGGGGATGGCCACCCACCAGTTGCCCTGGTCTCCTGCTGGGACAGACATAAGCCAACCCACTTCTTGTAGGAACTGATACTTCACATTCAGTAACATATATTTCAATACAATGATTTCCTTTATTATTCCAGTATACACAATTTACCAAATTGCTGATTTAGATATGTGCAAATCCAATCCCATATACTTTCATCAATAGGTTTTTCTTGAAGAACCTATTGATACTAATTATTCTTAAAATACTTTTAAAGAGAGAAAAGAAAGTACGATTCTATAATTTCATAGTAAAAGGCAAATTAATCACAACCAATATGTGACGTGTCTGTGAAGTTGACGGCGTACTCCAGATTCTCCTTTTCACTTAGTAGTCATCTGCGTCACCCGCACAGATGGCCAGTAGAGCCTTCTCATAGTGCCCTGATGCGAAATTCTGAAAAGGAGCAAATATAAGGTATTTGAAATGCAATGTCATAAAAAGAAGCATAATTCCTCTGAACTATTACAGTGAGACACCATGGGCCATTAGCATCTCAAAAATTATTTATTTTTCCATCCTGATGTAACATGTCCTGTGGACTCTTCCTGGTGGAGGTTATTGAAAAGTAATGACATGGTCATAGTCCATAGAATGGGGTTTATATGAAGCTGATGGAACCCGAATGGTTTTTATTTATTTATTTATTTTTGGCTGTGCTTGGTCTTCATTGTTGCATGTGGGCCTGAATATGTTTTTATACAGAAGACTGCTTAGCAGTAGAATTAATTCTCCTCACCTTTAGATAAAGAGGTGTCCTAATGTTGTTACAAATTAGTGTAGAATCTAGCGGGCACACTGAACAATATGTCTCAAATGGTTTAAAGATATTTATACTCATTAATACAGTCATTCTACATCAAGAAGTCTATCCTAAGGAAATAATGATCAATTGTTGATGAGCCCAAGATTTGTGCTCCAAAACATATTGTGTACAATAATGAAAAAGTAAAAGATAATATATAATAATATAGGGCAGTTTATGCTTTTTACAAGTTATACAATGGGATCCATGATTTAAAGAAATATTTCTTTAAGTAGTAAAACTTTGATGTTTACATATAGTTTTAAAAAGAAAACATAAAACAAAATTTTACTGTTGGTTATCTGTGGTGAATGATTTGTTGTTGCTCAGTCACTCAGTCATGTCCAGCTCTTTGCAACCCTATGGACTGCAGCACGCCAGGCTTCCCTGTCCTTCACCATCTCTCAAGAGTTTGTTCAAACTCATGTCCATTGAGTCAGTGATGCTGTCCAACCATCTCATCCTCTGTTGTCTTCTCCTCCTGCCTTCAATCTTTCCCAGCATCAGGGTTTTTTCCAATGAGTCAGTTCTTTGCATCAGGTGATCAAAGTATTGGAGCTTCAGTTTCAGCATCAGTCCTTCCAATGAAAATTCAGGACTGATTTCCTTTAGGATGGACTGGTTTGATCTCCTTGCAGTCCAAGGGCCTCTTAAGAGTCTTCTCCAGCACCACATTAGGGCAATTTAAATCCTTTTATCATCTTCTATAGTTTTTACATTATTTTCAAAAATGATAGTAATAAAAGTATTATAAGACTTATCTTTGTTAAAAGGCAACTCTCATATTCATGTTCTCTTACACAGCTGTTACTTATAATTCACTGCTGTAAATGCACAAAGTTGCATTAATTATTTGTGAATATTAGTAGATTTTGAGGTGGCCATGGTTAACTGCTGTATAGTATTAAGCTAGTTTATTCACCGAGAAAATGAGTTATGCATTTCTCAGTGAGACGCGTTCATCTTCACTAAAGGTTTAGGGCTCTGAAGGTGGATGCGAGAAGAGTTTTATCAGAGACAAAGGAGGAAGATGTCTCTTAAGTACTCCAATAATCCTTCCTCTGAAACCATCTCAACTTCCTGAGGCCTACAAGGCCTCCTGGGTTATATGGTCTCTTGGTCCTCTGTCCACAGGTCCACAGGTTGTCAAGTTTCTCCTGGATCTTCCAATGAACTAAAAAGCTATTTTATGCAATGGAAACTTTCAAGAAGCAATGTGGACAAGACAGCAGGGCTTGTTTAGTGGTTAAGTCATGTCTGACTCTTTCCAACCCCATGGACTGTAGCCTGCAAGCCTCCTCTGTTCATGGGATTTTCCAGGTAGGAATACTGGAGTGGATTGCCATTCCTTTCTCCAGGGGCATCTTCCCAGGTCTCCTGCTTGGCAGGTGGATTCTTTGCCACTGAGCTGCCTGGGAAGCCCAGAGGACCCAGCTGTGCTCAAAATATACCTTAAGATACATTACAGGCCCCTGTGCTTGGGTGCCATCTTGGAGTTCTTTATACTTTTTTGAACCACAGGTCAAACATTTTCATTTTCCACTGTGTCCCCAAGTTACATCGATGGGCCTCCGTATGCTGACAGTTCTTGGCTGGGCTTTATCAGGATCCAGGACAGAGTCTCCATGTGTCAGAGTGAAGACCCCAGGCTGCAGACTTCGGGGTCATAGCGTCAGCACCCTCCAGGGCTCATGGGTGCGCGTGCGCAGAACGTTAGCGCCCCAGCATGTGCGGGGACCGGACAGGCTGCCCTGCCCTCTGGCGGCACACAGGCGGCTGATCTCAGAAGGCGCTCTTCAGTTAACGTGCTCCCGTTGCAGAATGCGTCTTCTGGTGCTGGTGGTAAGGCCTCATCACACGATCAGGGGATGAATAGCGCTCATGACCAGACCACTGACTTTTGCTTAAAACACATCAAGGAGGAGTAAGTGAGGAGAAGGGGTTTTCTCACCGATTGATGCTCTCAGGCTGCCTGACCCACTAATGTAGACGACCCTTGATTGAACTTTTAGATTTCACCATGAAGTTATTTAAAGTTAGGCTCTCGTTTCAGTTTCAAAAAGGATGAACTATGGGTGCAGGTAGATGACGATTAGGAGACTTACCTTGATGTCGTGGAACAGGGACTTCCCATATCTCTCTTTGTATCGTTTCCTTATGGTCATCAGGTCGATTTCACTTCTGGCGATTAGAATCCTAATCACGGTTTTATTGTGGAAACCGAAGTCCTAAGAGACACAGCCAAGTGGGGGTGAGCACCAGGAGGAAGCAGCACCTTAAAGGCAGTCCGTCTGAAATGGACCCAGCCCTTTTCTGTGACCGTGTCCTGTATTCCTCAGACCGTGGTGCTGGCACCCATGAGCACGGACTCAGACTGCCCCAGCAACGTGGCCACCCCCGGCCGCGGTGCACACCCAGTGAAGCGGTCCATCTCCTCCGCTTTTCCAATGCCTTGTCATCTCTATTTCCAGGGTCACAGCCTTGAGGCTGGCCCTTTTCACTTCACCACGTTCTGCAACAATCTTCCCTTTTATTTTTATTTATTTTTAAAATTAATTCTTATTGGAGGATAGGTGATTTACAAGGTTAGTTTCAGGTCTACAGCAAAGTGAATCAGTTATACCAAAGCCTACGTCATCCAGCCATATGTGACTCTGTGACCTCATGGACTGTAGCCACCAGGCTCCCCCGTCCCTGGGATTCTCCAGGCAAGAACACTGGAGTGGGTTGCCATTTCCTTCTCCAATGTGTGAAAGTAAAAAGTGAAAGTGAAGTCACCCAGTCATGTCTGACTCTTAGCAACCCCATGGACTACAGCCTACCAGGCTCCTCCGTCCATGGGATTTTCCAGGCAAGAGTACTGGAGTGGGGTGCCATTGCCTTCTCTGATTATATATATAGTAGTGTGTATATGTTGATCTCAAATTCCTATATTGATTCTTCTCTCTTCTTACCTGCTGGTAGCCATGAGTCTGTTTTCTACATCTGTGTCTCTATAATTCTCCCTTTAAACCTGGCCAGCCTCCTCCTTGTCTCCCAGATGCTGTATTTTAGGATGCAGATGTGATCATTTGCTCTCTCTATGTAAACATTCTTCCTGGGTTGGGAGGTGGTCCCAGCTCTGGTTGATGAACCATTGGTATGTCTCTAAGATCACGATTACGTTTTTAAAAAATTAATTTATTTTAATTGGAGGCTAATTGCTTTACAATATTGTATTGATTTTGCCATACACTGACATGAATCAGCCATGGGTGTACATGTGTTCCCCATCCTGAAGCCCCTCCCACCTCCCTCCCCATCCCATCCCTCACGGTCATCCCAGTGCACCAGCCCTGAGCACCCTGCCTCATGCATCGAACCTGGACTGGCGATCTGTTTCACATATGATAATATACATGTTTCAATGCTATTCTCTCAAATCATCCCACCCTCACCTTCTCCCACAGAGTCCAAAAGATTGCTCTTTACATCCGTGTCCCTTTTGCTGTCTCGCATATAGGGTCATTATTACCATCTTTTAAAATTTCATATATATGAGTTAGTATACTGTATTGGTATTTTTCTTTCTGAAGTAAGTCCGAAAGAAAGACGATTATGTTTTTATCATCTGCTTATTGTGGTAAACTGCAAATAAGAATTTCAGGTATTTGAAATACTTGCTGATTTAACCTCCAGTATTGAAAAATGCACAAAAATTAATTTCTGTGTACTAGCTTCAGAAAGAATACCTCTGCACAAAGCAAGTTCAAATTGCCTGTTCAAATGAAGTGATGGTGACACCTAGTGGCCAGGAAGGATCAGCTAATTTTTGAGGTATGAATGTTTTATGTAGTGTTAGTCACGCAGTCGTGTCTGACTCCTTGTGACCTCGTGCAATGTGGCCCACCAGGCTCCTCTCTCCATGGTATTCTCCAGGCAAGATACTGGAGTGGATTGCCATTCCCTTCTCCAGAGGATCTTTCCGACCCAGGGATCAAACCCGGGTCTCCTTCATTGCAGCAGATCCTTTACGTCTGAGCTACAGGGAGATCCAGTTTTATGTATAGGTTCCAGTATTCTTGGGTTTCCCTGGTGGCTCAGCTGGTAAAGAAGCTGCCTGCAATGCAGTAGACTTGGGTTTGATCCCTTGGTTGGGAAGATCCCCTGGAGAAGGGAACAGCTACCCACTCCAGTATTCTGGCCTGGAGAATTCCATGAACTGTATAGTCCATGGGGTCAAAAAGAGTCGGACATGACTGAGCAACTTTCATTTTTTTCAGTGATCTGTCTGCCAATTCAGGAATTGTGGGTTTGATGGCTGGGTTAGGAAGATCCCCTGGAGGAGGACAGGGCAACCCACTCTAGTATTCTTGCTTGGACAATGCCATGGACAGAGGATCCTGGGGGGGCTGCAGTCCATGGGGTTGAAAACAGTTGGACGCGACTGAGCAGGCAGGCACACACATGCACTACTAACAAGCTCTACCATAAGTTGAAGTGATGAAAATGAATGATTAACCAAGTTTCTCTATTTAAGTTGTGTGATTAGAGTGCATTGGAGAAAATCAGGGATGCTTTCCTTGGTGAGGGCTGGTGAAAACAGCTTTCCCCTGAACTTGACACTGGAGGGCCCTGACTTGACATGGTCCTGTGCATGAGACCTCTGACTGCTGGAACACAGGCCCCTCCTCCATACCTGCGACACTGAGTACACACACCTTCCTTTTTGCACTGACACACCTTAGCAAAGTAGTTTTTATTATTAAGGGGCTCTCACTTGGGGCATAATTGGAATCAGCAATGTGATTATTTTCCCAAGGTCATTCACGAGCAAAGCTTTACTCTTGTTGGAGAAAGAAGAGTCGAAGTCATCCAGTGTACATGCTAAGTCCTTTAGTCGTATCTGACTCCTTGCAAATCTGTGGACTGGAGCTCACCAGGCTCCTCTGTCCCTGGGATTTTCCCAGCAAGAATACTGGAGTGGATTGCCCTGCCCTCCTCCGGGGGCTCTTCCCGATCCAGGGAGTGAACCTGCATCTCCTTCGGCTCCTGCATGCTAGGCGGATTCCTTACTGCTGGGTCACAGGGTAAATCCAGTCACCCAATTGTTCGGTTTACATTTGTTTCTGACTCTTTGCAATCCCATGGACTGTAGCATGCCAGGCCTTCCTGTCCCTCATTATCTCCTGGAACTTGCCCAAGTTCATGTCCACTGAGTCAGTGATGCCATCCAGCCATCTCATCCACTGATGCCCTCTTCTCCTTCTGCCATCAATCTTTCCCAGCATCAGCGTCTTTTCCAATGAGTCGTCTGGTTTGCATCAGATTACCAAAATACTGGAGCTTCACCATCAGTCCTTCCAAAGACTATTCGGGTTGATTTCTCTTAAGATTGACTGGTTTGATCTCCTTGCTGTCCAAGGGACTCTCAAGACTCTTCTCCAGCACCTCAGTTTGAAAGCATCAATTCTTTGGCATTCTGCCTTCTTTATGATCCAGCTCTCACAACCATATGTGACCACTGGGAAGACCGTAGCCTTGACCATATGGACCTTCGTCAGCAAAGTAATGTCTCTGCTTTTCGATGCACTGTCTAGGTTTGTCATAGCTTTCCTGCCAAGAAGCAATCGTCTTCTGATTTCATGGCTGCAGTCACCATCCGCAGTGATTTTAGTGCCCAAGAAGAGGAAATCTGTCACTACTTCCACCTTTTCCCATGCAGTAATGGGGCCGGATGCCATGATCTAAGTTTTTTTTTTAATACTTCATCTTAAGCTGGCTCTTTCACTCTCTTCCTTCACCTTCATCAAGAGGCTGTTTAGTTCTGCTTTACTTTCTCCCATCAGAATGGTATCATCTGCATATCTGAGGTTGTTGATGTTTCTCCCGCCTGTCTTGATTCCAGCTTGTAACTCATCAGCCTGGCATTTCTCATGATTTGCTCAGCATATAGGTTAAACAAACAGGGTGACAGCAGACAGCCATTCCTTTCTCAAGTCACTCAATAGCCTCGCCCATTACACTTTTAGACAGATATTTAATCCAATCAAGTTTTCTTCTTGGAAACAGAATAACAAAGAAGCAGGGGACTGTGAGCGTTAATCTTCCTCCTATGTTCTGAGGATACAAAGGTTCTTGTACATAATAAAAAATACTGTACATAACTATAAGTAAATAAATCATTCTTGATGATTAGCATGTTGTCCATACTTTCTGGCTACCTCTAAGAAGCTGGTCTCTAAAAATCACTTGGAGGATAAAACACTCTATTAAAATTACTCTACTACTGAATTTAAAAAATTATTTTCATTGAGTTTTCGGGGCTGTGATGTGTATGATTTGCCTCAGACCTTATGAGTTTCTCAGTGTCTCATACATTTTGTGGATGCAATATGCATTGTCTCATTCATGTAAGCATTTGTTTCTTTGAACGTGAGTGCACCAAAGGATGTGCAATTGACTATCACCTGAAAGTAAAAACATTGGTACTTAATTAGAAATACAGCTTTAGAGTTTATTGTTGTCTGGCTGTTGCCTTTTAAGTGGTTTAAAAAAAAAACCACTATGTTGAAAAGTTTGTAGTGCTCTGACATTTTCTGCTTAACTCCATATGCTGTGTAATTGCCTGAGTATGAGGTGGCTGGGGCGGTGGGGGTGGCAGAGGAGGGGTGGTGGTGGCAGGGGGGGGTTTCTTTGGAAGCTGTGAAAGCATTTGGCCTTGACGCCTCCTGGGGGGAAAGGCACTAAGAAATACTTCTTAGGCACCTCCATTTGATATAGAAAGCAGAGCATTATTTTTACTTGATGGGTCTCATTTTGGTGTGTAATATATCTTTTCACTTGAGTACATCTACTTTGAAGGTAGTATATTTGCATACAAATTCAAAAATGGGAGTCAATACTTAAATGATTGAAGTAAAACTAGTCCTTTGAGAAAGTATACATGATTTATGGGGAAATATTAAAAATATGTGGGTCATACTTACATGGATTGCTCTATACAATCTGTAAGCAAAATAGGCTGGTTTGTCTCGAATACAGAGAACTAGGAAAAAACAGAGAGAAAAGAAGAAACTTTGAAAGTCACAGTACATTTTTTTTTTTTTTCAAAATTTGGGAAACGATGAGAATGCTTTTTTTTTTTTCCAGTTATAATCCTGGAAAACTGATATTTTGTGAGTTCTCTGTGGGATCGCTCATTGAACACTATATTACAATGTCAACATTTCAAATAGTGGTAAAACCATAACCTCTTTACAAGGGAAAGAAATTAGCATGTATGCGATGAATTTAAAGATGTGAGATCCCAATGACCTGAGAAGTTAAGGTTTCCTACTATGAACACTGACAGCTCTTAGGAAGAGTATAGGTTCATGAAAGACATCAGCTTGCCATTGTATCAGGAGCTGATGTATTTTTTCTCTACAGAGAATGTAGAGAAATGTCTTGTCTCAATAATTAAATTCAAGGGAAACTAACTCAGTCACTTTAATTCAATTGAACACATCTTTATGGCAGTCAGAGCTACTCGGCCCTTGATGTATCAGGTAAATTATTACTCACCAATTGCTACTAGCAGCTCTCGAAAGTATCCATCGTAACATTCATTAATGGCATCTACTATGTCTTGCCCAGAAATATTTTGAAATTCCTGGAAAACTTTAACAAATGGATTCAAAGGAGATTATTATGAATATTATAAATTTTAAATGTAGGTATTGATTTGACTGCTTATACACAGGAAAGCAAATAAAGTGTAGGTATGTGCAAATAAGTGTTGGGTTGGAGTGGGCCACCTTTTAAATTATTATAGACTTCTGTGTGTTATGGATAGTAGAAAAAAAATATTGTAAAAAAATAAGAGAAACATGGACTTTCCTGGTGGTCCAGTGGCTAGGACTCCAGCTTCCACTCCATGGGATGCGGGTTTGATCCCTGTTCAGGGAAGTAAGATCCTTCATGCCACATGGTGCAGCCAAAAAAACAGTTAAAAAACAAGAGAAATAAAAAGATATCCAGCAGTTTGGGGAAAGCCAAAGAAAGCATCTTTAGAAGCAATACGGCAGCTTTGAGTGAATCACCATTTCAGTAACTGACCTTGGTTCCTTCCAGACTTATTAACCTATGTTCAGCATATTCTGTTTAAGACAACACGTGACGCACTGAACGGGACACAGCTGATACATGTAAGTTCTTCACCAAAACCAGAGATGGCTTTCAAAGGTTTAGTACTGAAAGGTTGTTGTTCAGTCGCTAAGTTGTGTCTGACTCTGCAACCCCAGGAACTGCTATAATTCAGTTACTGGAAGAATAAAATTCTACAGAAACTTTCTCCCTTAGCAGTGTTAATGGATGAGGCATCTCTGTACAACCATAATCTAAAATAGGTGCCTTGAGAGAAGTGGCTTTCCTCTATTTGTAACACCCCCCTTCCCCCCAGTTACCTACTTGCTTCTTACTGCATAATCGGAGAGGAGCTATAAAGAAGGAGGGCGTTACCCAGGCACAGCTGCTGGTAGCTCTTGTTACACAGCATCAGTTGCAGAAGCGTCTTGTGCTCGCCTGTCCTCTGCTGGCAGGCCTCCCACAACACCTGAAACACCGCGGGCCGCCCGGTGGCACCACAGCCCCCGGGCTGCCGGGTGAAGCCCCCGCAGCTGCCCGAGGCACTGGCCCAGTTACCATCGCGTCCTGAGTGGCCATGGCTGGGTCTGCGTATCCTTCCTCCCTGGTTCCCTGGGAAGCAAGCACAGGTTTCCCTTGTAAGTGTCCTTTGTTTTTAAATTGGAACATGGCTGAATTTTCATACTGTTCATGTTCATGGGGTTCTTGTAGCAAGAATCCTGCAGTGGTTTGCCATTCCCTCCTCCAGGGGACCGCATTTTGTCAGAACTCTCCACTGTCACCTGTCCATGAAGCTCCAATACTTTGGCCACCTGATGTGAAGAGCCGACTCATCTGCAAAGACCCTGATGCTGGGAAAGAGTCAGGGCAGGATGAGAATGGGGCGACAGGGGATGGGATCTTTGGATGGCATCACCGACTCAATGGACATGGGTTTGAGGAAACTCTGGGAGATGCTGAAGGACAGGGGACCCTGGTGTGCTACAGTTCATGGTGCTGCAAACAGTTGGACATAACATGGCAAGTGAACAACAGCAATAGTTATTTAAAATGTTGTGTTAGTGTCTGCTGTATAACAGAGTGAACCAGCCACATGTATACAGATATCACTCCCTCTTGAACATAGGATAACTGGGCGACAAGCCTTTGAACCACCAAACACATTGGAGATTCCTAAGAAAATGCTATCACTAGTTAGAGTTACTCTACATTTCTTGGATACTTTATAAAATGCTGGTCTTAAAAAATGTGGGCACTTTTCGTTTTTTCTTTGCAGCCGAGGTAATCTTTCGAAGGAGTTGATGAGCTTTTCACTTTGCCAGCCCTCTGTGCAGTATCTCTCCTCCCTCCAAACAGCGTCTGCTGCCTGGCTGGCTGGTAGAGACAGGATTTAATGTTGTCAGGAGGAAAACACACAAAGAAAGCATGAGTTAATAATGGACCTCTGACGTAGAACATCATACATAGACAGCAGGAAAATAATCATGAAATCCAGATTTTGTGCAGTGAGAAGAGAGCATTTTGTACATTTGTTTCACTCCTGCCTCTTTATCATATAAGGAAAGAACAGACACGGCCAAGCGGACCTAAGAGGACATTTCGAACAGGAGGGAAGGAGGGCTCACCAGTGCAAGGTCCTCTGGTTCCTGAGAGGCATGAGGACACAGAGGAAAGAGAGGTGGGGGAGACATGTGATGACCCAGTTTATCTCATGCTTCCTTTGGGAGACCGGAAGGAAACATGCTTTTTGAACTTTGTGGGAATACTGAGTACCCTGTCTTTTGCTCTTATTGTTTTTTGGACTCTGCAAATGAACTCAGTGACACAGGACAGGGCAGGGGGCCCTGAAGACACCTCTGTGCATTATCTCCATCTGGGAGTCCCGTGAAGGATCCCAAGTGTCTCACCCGCTCCTGATGGAGAACCCTGACTGCTGGCTGAGAAGCACACGGGGGAGCCTGACAGGTGGAGGGGCTTATGGCCACAGCAGGCAGACCCTTCCGGCAGCCCAGGGCCATGAGGAAGACCACAGTGGCTGGAACCGTGTGGGGGACACAGCTGGACATGAGAGGATTCTTCAGTGAGAGCAGAGGTGAGGTCAGATCATCATCAGAGGTTACCTGCTTCTGACCAAACTGAAACAGAGGAAGGGCTATACATTAACCAGCTGAGGCTCATCTTCTCAATGGAATTTGCTCTGACTGAGCTGTGGCACCTCTTAACTGACCCACCATCCCCTCCCCTGCTGTATTCTTCATCAGCTAACATGCTGGGAAATGCACCGATTTATTAGCTTTCTCCTGTTTGAATCTCCCCACTAAAATGCAAGCTTCTTAAGACTGCAGTCTTTGCCTCTTTTTGATAATTCCCAGTCATCCTTGGCACACTGAAGGCTTTTGATGAGTACTAACTGAATCAATACTACACGAAGGAAGGAAAGATAAATACCTTCGATGTCGCAGAAGTTAAACATCAGTTAGTAGAGATGGGAAGATTTTCTGGATCACTGAAGTGTTTATAGTGATTTCCAGTCACACGATGTAGCTAAGTTATGAGAAATACTTAAGAATTTTTGCAGTTCTATGCATCTGACTTTTTTTTGAGAGGTAAGAATTTTGGACATTTAACTTGAAATGAGGCCCATATGTGTACTTCTTTGTGCAATTAATTGTCAAAAGCACTTTAAGCAGACGGGTAGATTATGAAAATGTCAATCAGCTAATGTGTGATGTAGCTTTTCCCACCAAGCAGATTTGGTCACATAAAAAGTCTAAGTTAAGACAGTAGCCTGTTAGGGGATGCACATGGCATAAACAGGCATTTGGGTTAGGAATAGAATAAACTCATGACAGGAAGAAATTAAGGGGGTTCCAGTCTAGGCAAGCACCGTGGCTGCAGCTGGTCCCGGGGGCTGCAGGTAGCGGGTCGCCGGAGGCCCCCGGGCAGTCGCCTGTGGAGCAGCACAGGCGACTCCTGGCAGATGACCCTCTTCCTCTCTGTGGAGACACTTGTCATCTGTGTGTGATCATGCATGTGGGTTAAGTAACCTCTAAGTGACTAATTCTTCATTATTTGACAGATAATTAGATCTCCCGTAAGTCTGGTTTAATAGAAGCAGAGCAGAGGAAGTGCTGTGAGTAAGTTCAGTGATTGGCATTCATTTCAAGAAGAATGTGTTCTGGTTGAGTGGTTTTCTTATTAGAAATAGCCCTGTTGGAAAATTATTTGTAGATTAAATAATACCTGCTTGTTTTACAAACAGTATCTGTCATCTCTCTAGCTACTTTCTACCTCTCTACCTTCTATCATCATGTATTTAAGGAATCTAATATGTTTACCTATCATCTATATTTCTATTTTCTACCTCTCATCATTTATTTTATTGGGCTCCAAAATCACTGCAGATGGAGACTGCAACCAAGAAATTAAAAGACGCTTCCTCCTTGGAAGAAAAGCTATGACAAACCTAGACAGCATATTAAAAAGCAGAGATGTTACTTTGCTGACAAAGGTCTATAGAGTCAAAGGTATGGTTTTTCCAGTAGTCATGTATGCATATGAAATTTGGCCCATAAGGAAGGCTGAGGGCTGAAGAACTGATGCTTTTTTTTTAAATTTATTTATTTTAATTGGAGGCTAAAGAACTGATGCTTTTGAACTGTGGTGTGGAGAAGACTCTTGAGAGTCCCTTGGACTGCAAGGAGATCAAACCAGTCAATCTTAAAGGAAATTGGTCCTGAATATTCATTGGAAGGACTGATGCTGAAGCTGAAACTCCAATACTTTGGCCACCTGATGTGAAGAACTGACTCATTGAAAAAGACCCTGATGCTGGGAAAGATTGAAGATGGGAGGAGAAGGGGATGACAGAGGATGAGATGGTTGGATGGCATCACCGACTCAATGGACATGAATTGGAGTAAACTCTGGGAGTTGGTGATGGACAGGGAGGTCCATGGGGTCCTAAAGAGTCAGACACGACTGAGCGGCTGAACTGAACTGAACTGATTTCATTGGAAGAACTGATGCTGAAGCTGAAGCTCCAACACTTCGGTCACCTGATGTGAAGATCTGAATCACTGGAAAAGACCCTGATGCTGGGAAAGATTGAAGATGGGAGGAGATGGGGATGACAGAGGATGAGAAAGCGGCTGAACTGAACTGAACTGATTTCATTGGAAGAACTGATGCTGAAGCTGAAGCTCCAACACTTCGGTCACCTGATGTGAAGATCTGAATCACTGGAAAAGACCCTGATGCTGGGAAAGATTGAAGGCAGGAGGAGATGGGGATGACAGAGGATGAGATGGCTGGATGGCATCACCAACTCAGTGGACATGGGTTTGAGCTTGAGTCTATTCTCTTTGTATCATTTATCATCGATCATCATCTATCTAAGGAACCTACCTAATCTACCTACTTGTCTATCTATCATCTATCTATGGAGAGAGCTTGAGGCAGAGAGAACAAGGGTCCCAACTGGGGGGAGAGAAGCGTCGTGGTCCTGTGACAGCCTCTCAGTCAGCTGGTGTTTCAGTTGACTCAGGTATTATCTGCTCGCAGTTTCACAAACCTGTAGGATGCAATTCCATTTCCTTTCTGTGAATATCGAGACAGATTCTCTGGCATGGGATATACCAGAGTTCGTGGTCAGCGGACATGCTGGACTTCATCAGTTCCCTAACTCACTTTTCATATTTTTCCAGTCCTCTAAGTTTATGGATTCAAATCCTAAACTAGGAGTTCCAAAATGAGTCATGAGTATAGAAATCAGAAGCCAGTGGTCAAATTTAAAAATTTATGAGAAATTGTACATTTTACTAAGCATTACACAGGACTCCTGATCTTGAAAAAGACTATTAGTAAAGGATATTATACTATGTCTTTTATAAGTTTCTTATATTCAGTTGCAGTTGTGAGTTAAGTAACTTCTGTAAAATCTGTATTATACTCATAAGGTATGTTTTACATTTTAAGGGAAATATACTGTGAAACCTCCTAAATATATAATATTTAAGTATACATTATTAATTTTCCTTGGCTTCTTATAAAATCTAGAACTCTCCTCACTTTTGATATTAGATGTGTATAAGAGACAGCCTCTTAACTGACCCACCATCCCCTCCCCTGCTGTATTCTTCATCAGCTAACATGCTGGGAAATGCACCGATTTATTAGCTTTCTCCTGTTTGAATCTCCCCACTAAAATGCAAGCTTCTTAAGACTGCAGTCTTTGCCTCTTTTTGATAATTCCCAGTCATCCTTGGCACACTGAAGGCTTTTGATGAGTACTAACTGAATCAATACTACACGAAGGAAGGAAAGATAAATACCTTCGATGTCGCAGAAGTTAAACATCAGTTAGTAGAGATGGGAAGATTTTCTGGATCACTGAAGTGTTTATAGTGATTTCCAGTCACACGATGTAGCTAAGTTATGAGAAATACTAAATTGAACTTCAGAAGTAATACTTTATCCTGTAAAGTCATAATCAAAATCAGGTGAAAGCCAGTGATAAAACAAATTGTGTGTTATTTCAAAATATGTATGTCTATACAGATAATATTATTGCATATACATGTGTACTCTATAAAAAATAAAGCATTACTGTTTAATTTCAGGAAAAAGGAACTGCAGTTTTGCCAAGGGAAAATATTGTGCACTGATTTTTTCTGTTTGTGACTTATTTTCTCTCATGTTTAAGTGTCAGAACTGTGTGTTTTTCCTGAAATTTAGAGCATTTGCTTTATAAAAATCAACTGCAATCCTCATTCTTGGGTATCAGTTACTTTTAGGTGTTTTGTAGCTCAGCCTTTGAAGAAGGGCAGATATTCTGAGAGGCAGCGCACTTGATCACTGGAATTTCAGCAAAAAGAGACAGAAGTGGAGAGGAGTCAGACGAGGTGGAAACAATCCCGCTTACCATTGTGCTTCCCTGTTTTCAGGCTGGGCTCTGACTCAGCAGGCGTGGAGTGTCGGCCCAGCCACAGGGCCCATCTGGGCTTCCAGGGAGGAGGTGCCGTCAGCACGCTTCCCTCAGCTGGCTCTGAGATGCGGACCAGCAGTTATCTTTGTTTTTTTTGCCTTAAATTTTTTGTTGTTGGTGTTTAGTTGATTTATAACGTTGTGTTAATTTCAGGTGTATAGCAAAGTGATTCAGTTATACATATATACATATCAAAAAGATACATGCACCCCAATGTTCACTGCAGCACTAGTCACAATAGCCAGGATGTGGAAACACCCTAAATGTCCATCAACAGATGAATGGATAAAGAAGATGTGGTGCATACACATGACGGAATACTACTCAGCCATAAAAATGATGAAATAATGCATTTGCAGCAACATGGATGGAACTAGAGGTTGTCATACTGAGTGAAGTTAAGTCGGAGAAGGAAAAATATCGCATGATATCACTTATATGCAGAATCTTAAAAAATGGTACAAATAAACTTATTTACAAAACAGGTGCCATGTTACTGTGGGATGTGCTGGGGATCAACTGTGGACCAGAGAGAAAAGAAGCCAGACTTGGAAGGAGAGTCTGGACTGAGATATAGCCCTAGTGGAATACAAAATAGTCCTTATGAAATGCATTTTTACCCTACTTATATTTTTCTTTAACAAATTGAAATACATTTCTGTTTGGATACTAAGAAAATAAAGATATGTTTGCCCTTAGATGCAACTTGTGGATTTATAGCAGTGCTGTTGTCTTTATTCTGTTTGGGCAGTACTAATGCCAATATGAATTTCTGACTGGAAACTGTCATTTTAATTTACATTATGGAGTGTCAGTCCTAGAAAGCCAAGAAATGATGACCCTTTTAAGTTGAGAGAATCTTGTAACTAATCTTACCTTTATAAGTTAGAAAATATTCGATTGACGCTTTGCCAAATGAGATTATTTTTAATATTAATAATGATTATTAAAAATTTTTTTCACATAAAAGACTCAACATCTGTCACAAATTTAAATAGGCTTATAGCTCAGTTGGTAAAGAATCCACCTGCATGCAGGATACCACAGTTCAATTCCGGTGGGATGATCTACTGGAGAAGGGATAGGCTACCCACTCCAGTATTCCTGGGCTTCCCTTGTGGCTCAGCTGGTAAAGAATCTGCCATCTGGTAAAGAATCTGCTAAATCTCCTGCAATGCAGGAGATCTGGGTTCGATCCCTGGGTTGGGAAGATCCCCTGGAGAAGGGAAAGGCTACCCACTCCAGTATTCTGGCCTGGAGCATTCCATGGACTGCAAGTCAATGGGGTCACAGAGTTGGACATGACTGAGCTGCTTATTATTATTTATTATTATTATTTCCACAGCAGCTCACACAGAAGCCTCCTGTAGGGCAATGTAAAGCCAAGCTCTATGTTCTCTATTGATGTTATCATCCTAGAGAGTAGAAACTCTGAAGGTGAAAAGACAGCTTTCAGAATGGGAGAAAATAATAGCAAATGAAGCAACTGACAAACAACTAATCTCAAAAATATACAAGCAACTCCTGCAGCTCAATTCCAGAAAAATAAACGACCCAATCAAAAAATGGACCAAAGAACTAAATAGACATTTCTCCAAAGAAGACATACAGATGGCTAACAAACACACAAAAAGATGCTCAAAATCACTCATTATCAGAGAAATGCAAATCAAAACCACAATAAGGTACCATTTCACACCAGTCAGAATGGCTGTGATCCAAAATTCTACAAGCAATAAATGCTGGAGAAGGTGTGGAGAAAAGAAAACCCTCTTATGCTGTTGGTGGGAATGCAAAGTAGTACAGCCACTATGGAGAACAGTGTGGAGATTCCTTAAAAAACTGGAAATAGAACTGCCATATGACCCAGCAATCTCACTGCTGGGCATACACACCGAGGAAACCAGAATTGAAAGAGACACGTGTACCCCAATGTTCATTGCAGCACTGTTTATAATAGCCAGGACATGGAAGCAACCTAGATGTCCATCAGCAGACGAGTGGATAAGAAAGCTGTGGTACACTCAGCCATTAAAAAGAATACATTTGAATCAGTTCTAATGAGATGGATGAAACTGGAGCCTATTAAACAGTGAAGTAAGCCAGAAAGAAAAACACCAATACAGTATACTAACGCATATATATGAAATTTAGAAAGATGGTAACGATAACCCTGTATGTGAGACAGCAAAAGAGACACAGATGTATAGAACAGTCTTTTGGACTCTGTGGGAGGGGGAGAGGGTGGGATGATTTGGGAGAATGGCATTGAAACATGTATAATATCATATATGAAATGAATCTCCAGTCCAGGTTCGATGCAGGATACAGGATGCTTGGGGCTGGTGCACTGGGATGACCCAGAGGGATGGTATGGGGAGGGAGGAGTGAGGGGGTTCAGGATGGGGAACACGTGTATACCTGTGGCGGATTCATGTTGATGTCTGTCTCTTATACACATCTAATGCATTTTTACCCTACTTATATTTTTCTTTAACAAATTGAAATACATTTCTGTTTGGATACTAAGAAAATAAAGATATGTTTGCCCTTAGATGCAACTTGTGGATTTATAGCAATGACAGTAAATTGGGCACAAAAAAGTTAAAAAAATTAAAATCCTTGGTGCTTGGCAATGAATGAAATTCTCAGTTGGTATTAAAATCAGGCTGATGTATTTATTCATTTTTAAACTAAATGATACCAAATATTGTGAAGTACAATAGGAAGCTTTTAATTACAATAAACACACATTTGATTGGATATGTGAAGCTACCCTGGATGAGAAAGACAACAAAATTGAAGATTAAGAAGGAAAATAAAGTAGGTATTTAAATTTGCACTACTGCCATTGGTATTTTAAAGGAAAAAATCATTATCAATAGTTGTTTTCTCATTTTAACTCTTTTCTATACACAAACTAGTTCTAGCCAGGGTAGAAATAATTCTTAAATTTTACCTTTCTCATGCAAAGTACTACGTAAAACTGCCCATTTTTTTAAAACAAAGTTTTGTAGAATTAAAAAAAAAAATCTGCCAAGCTAAAGATTTGAACCTGCAGTTTCAGAAAGAAAAATTAGTATATGGCTGTGGGTCTGTCTACCATGGAATTTCCTGGTGGCTCAGACAGCAAGGAATATGCCTCCAATGTAGGAGACACAGGTTTGATACTGGAGGAGGAAATGGCAACCCACTCCAGTATTTTTGTCTGGAGAATCGCATGGTCAGAGGAGTCCGTAGTCTATGGTCCATGGGGTTGCAAAAGAGTTGGACATGACTGAGCAACGAACACTGTCACTATTTTCCAGAATGGGTGGGAGATTTTCTGTAGTTTTCCCTGACCCGATGTCCCCTTGTTCTCTTTCATTCGGTAAGTTCTATAACCTGGGCTGGAACATCAGGAATTCCATCCACTACTCCCTGCTAGAAGACGGCTGGTCAGCAATCTGACTAATGACACAGAGGGACAGAGGCAACTCTGCTTGTCTGGCTTCCTGCGCCGTGTCATCAGACACTGAGGCTGTGTCTGAACAATTCGGTCAATACAAACTCAAGCAGAAGATGGAATTACAGACATAAAGAGCTGCTACGGAGGGCCCCCTGGTGGCTCAGATCGTAAAGAATCCCCCTGCAATACAGGAGACACAGGTTTGATCCCTGGGTCGGAAAGATCCCCTGGAGAGGGAAATGAAAATTCACTGCAGTATTCTTGCCTGGTTAATTCCATGGACAGAGGAGTCAGACATGACTGAATGATTAACACTTGTACTAAGGAGGGAATATTGTCACCCTGCTTATTTAACTTATATGCAGAGTACATCATGAGAAACGCTGGACCGGAAGAAACACAAGCTGGAATCAAGATTGCCAGGAGAAATCTCAATAACCTGAGATATGCAGATGACACCACCCTTATGGCAGAAAGTGAAGAGGAGCTAAAAAGCCTCTTGATGAAAGTGAAAGAGGAGAGCGAAAAAGTTGGCTTAAAGCTCAACATTCAGAAAACGAAGATCATGGCATCCAGTCCCATCACTTCATGGGAAATAGATGGGGAAACAGTGGAAACAGTGTCAAACTTTATTTTTTTGGGCTCCAAAATCACTGCAGATGGTGACTGCAGCCATGAAATTAGAAGTCGCATACTCCTTGGAAGAAAAGTTATGACCAACCTAGATAGTATATTCAAAAGCAGAGACATTACTTTGCCGACTAAGGTCCGTCTAGTCAAGACTATGGTTTTCCCTGTGGTCATGTATGGATGTGAGAGTTGGACTGTGAAGCAGGCTGAGCACCAAAGAATTGATGCTTTTGAACTGTGGTGTTGGAGAAGACTCTTGAGAGTCCCTTGGACTGCAAGGAGATCCAACCAGTCCATTCTCAAGGAGATCAACCCTGGGATTTCTTTGGAAGGAATGATGCTAAAGTTGAAACTCCAGTCCTTTGGCCACGTCATGCGAAGAGCTGACTCACTGGAAAAGACTCTGATGCTGGGAGGGATTGGGGGCAGGAGGAGAAGCGGAGGACCGAGGATGAGATGGCTGGATGGCATCACGGACTCGATGGACATGAGTCTGAGTGAGCTCTGAGAGATGGTGATGGACAGGGAGGCCTGGCGTTATGTGATTCATGGGGTCGCAAAGAGTCGGACACGACTGAGCGACTGAACTGAACTGAGCTGAACTGAGCTGAAGGAGGGAAAACTAGTTTTTGTTTTCAATAAACCAGAATCTCTTAAATTAAAGTCATACGGGAGGCTCCTGGATCCCAGTTTCTTGTATTTCATCTGGTGGTTCTGACTGTTCACCAGCTGGCTGCGTCCTGGGTTCCTGATGCCTTAGACGGTGTGTACATTCTACTAATTGTAACCATAATATTGTCAGTCTGTTGATTCCCTCGTAATATAGAATCAGCTATGCATTTATCTAAAACTATGATCATTTTACTTAGAGTAGACTGTTTTGAGGACAGAGATGGTGTCTCATTCATACTTGTTTGTCTCTATAGTCAACCCAAGTTTCCATTGTAGTGCCTTGAATTTACTGGCATTCAGTAACTGTTATTACTGGAGTTTCCTGTCCTATTTTTTGAAAGTGAAGCATATCTATTTTTCAGTAGTGCAAAGTGGAGCAAATCTAGGAATCTCCTACCTGGACCAAGCTCACGAGCATGTCTCTGAAGTGTCCTGAGGTCTCTGAGTAGATGTCCTCCTGCAGGTCACGGCTGTATTCTGGGGGAGAGCACACCCACGTGGAAGGGTTAGTCACGACGGAACCGCGCCTCCCTGTGTTCGCAGAGGTCAGTGCTGCTCCCGTAGGGTGACATTTCTTGGTCTTCTACCACCTTCTACTCACGTGAGGCCCATGAACAGTCCACCCAACAAAACTGATCCCAACGATAACACAGGCCCAAGTCTACTTTGTTATAAAAATACTATCTCTATTCCAAAATTGAAAACCAACACTGAGAATCATTTCACATTCTGTAACCTTTAAAATTCAGGGCTCTGTCTTCTCTTTCCTTAGCCCACTGCCTGGTCTAGCGGTCCCCCAAGTCTTTGTCTCGTCTTAATATTTTCAGTGAAGGGTCTTAATTCTCTCCCCTGAGAAAGTCTTGTTTTTGTTTGAGTGCAATGGAGCTGATTGTCTGGAACATTTTGTTCACACTCAGTGTCACAATGATGCAATGGAACTTAAGGTCTCAAAGCTTTTTTGAATATGAAAGTCGTTAACCTTTCCGCTTTTAAAATGCATAAAAATCAGATTCTGAGGTGGATTCAGTGATTATGAGGTTTATGAAAAGTGAAGTTGTTGCCTATGTTTGTAGAATTCACTGAGTGATCGTTACAGTTTGCTTTGTTCTGTCTTCATAACTGTCCCTCTTGGGTGAGAGACAAGGTCTTCCTGAGCCGCCGTCCTGAGTGCTCGCTGTCCTAAACTGAAGTTCACCTTGTAGAAACTCATCATTATTTTCCTGGAAACTTTGTTTCACTCAATTTTCTTGGGATTGCTTTGTTTTTAGTGCCCTAATCACCAACTCTACTTAGACAATTCATTAGTCTTGCATAAGCGATATCTCACATGTGACTGTCTTAGATAATTCTTTAAGATATATAAACTGGAGTATTTTGCCTGTTATTTGAAAAATATAAAGTTTATAACATGTAAAACGTATGTACAAATGTATATTTCCTTACGCAAATAGTAGGCTTCTCGCATCTGGAAAATTTCTCCGCTTGTTCTCGAAGCTAATATGTCAATGAGGCAGTTCTCATCAGTGCCTGCTCCCTGCAAGGACAGAGCAAGAGACACATGAGGTGCCTACAAGAGGCATAGCCCTGTAGTGAACGGATGCGGCCCTGGTGCTCCAAGAGGAGCGGAGGGCGGGCGTGTGCGCAGGGTAGAGGTGGGCCTGCTTCCATCTGGCTTCGGGATCTACTAGGTGTGTGGTTTTCAAGAAGATAGTATCATCTGAAATGAGTTCCTTCATAAAATAAAACAGCACAGGCATCTCTAAATCATGTGGGAAAAGACGTTTAAAGAGCACTCATGAGGCTCATTTCCTTTGCTGCTAGAATGTGAATTCTTGGGCAGACTGGTACTTGATTCTGGGTCCCTATGCCTACAAGAGGCATAGCCCTGTAGTGAACGGATGCGGCCCTGGGAGGAGCGGAGGGCAGGCGTGTGCGCATGGTAGAGGTGGGCCTGCTTCCATCTGGCTTCGGGATCTACTAGGTGTGTGGTTTTCAAGAAGATAGTATCATCTGATGCTGGGAGGGATTGGGGGCAGGAGGAGAAGGGGACGACCGAGGATGAGATGGCTGGATGGCATCACTGACTCAATGGATGTGAGTCTGAGTGAACTCCGAGAGATGGTGATGAACAGGGAGGCCTGGCGTGCTGCGATTCATGGGGTCGCAAAGAGTCGGACACGACTGAGCGACTGAACTGAACTGAAGTATCATCTGAAATGAGTTCCTTCATAAAATAAAACAGCACGGGCATCTCTAAATCATGTGGGAAAAGACGTTTAAAGAGCACTCATGAGGCTCATTTCCTTTGCTGCTAGAATGTGAATTCTTGGGCAGACTGGTACTTGATTCTGGGTCCCTAATTCCCCAAGAATGGTGCAGAGACCTCACCCCACCTCATCCCAGGTGTGGAGTTTTGTACAATTTGCCTGAATATTTGGACTGGGTACTCTCTGCAGCCTCTTCCAGTCATAGGATATTCCTCCCTGATGGTGATTTGAAAGACAACACACCTTTTTCAGAGAGCTTCAGAAATCCATACCATTTCATGAGACACTGAAAAAATATAACAGTTTCATCTAAACATTGACATAGGACTTTCTCCTTAGGTTTTCAGTTACATCATTTTGCAAGAGGTACAGACTGACATATGCAACACTTAAAAAGACATTAGTTGAAATTCATATTTTATATAAGGCCTGTGTTGACCTACTGGTCTTCCCTGGTGGCTTAGCGGTAAAGAAACCACTGGCCAAGTAAGAGACACTGGTTTGACCCCTGGGTTGGGAGGATCCCTTGGAGAAGGAAATAGAAACCTGTTACAGTATTCTTGCCTGGGAAATCACATGGACAGAGGAGCCTGGAGTGCTACAGTCCATGGGGTCACAAAGAATTGGACATGAGTTAGCGACTAAAACAAACAGCAATGCTGATTTGTGAATATGATAGCCATGACCCAGGTCCCCTCATTTTCTCCCTTTCCCTTTTCGTGTTGTTCCCAGATGGGGGAAATCAGGTCATTGGCAGGCACCCCCCTGGAGTGATTGCACCCTCTCTACAGGTGTCTCATTCAGCATTTGGAAAGATCTGGAAAGATGTGAAAAGTCATCCGTTCCCCTTCCGTAGCCAACAAACCTCTGACAAATCTGTAGTCAGTTTCTTTCATGACCGGCCTGTAAGAAGAATTGTTCTGATCCTTTAGAAGTAAGATTTTGCTACATTTGAGCAGTAGTTTTGGTAAAGGACTAATTTAGGGTCACAAAAATATAGATGTCATCTATGTTTTGTCTCTGCCTCAGCATTACTGACTCATTACTTTATGAGCCCAATTTATACAATAGTTTAAAGAGATTCACAAGAATGCTAACATTTCCATGTAACATAGGAAGACAAACCAGCTGGTGCTGCTGCTTAGTCACTAAATGGTGTCCTACTTTTTGTCACCCCATGTACTGTAGCCTGCCAGGCTCCTCTGCCCATGGGATTCTCCAGGCAAGAATACTGGAGTGGATTGCCATGCCCTCCTCGAGTTCTTCCTGATCCAGAAATTGAACATGTGCCTGCTTCATTGGCAGGTGAATTCTTTACCACTGAGCCATCAGGGAAGCTGAAAGCCATACTGGGGAAGAGAAAAATGCAATCAGCCCCCAAAGAACCTCGTTTCCTCTTTCCTCTTGGCAGCTCTGCACAGGGCCGGGTCGTGGGTCTGAGTTTGCTCAAAAGAAGAGTCAAGTGATCCTGCTGCTGGGCTGTGGAGGCCTCCCCCTTTCAGGACAACTGCCTCTCCCCAAGCGTTTCTTTTGTTTCTTCTTTGCTGACATGCCTCCTCCCCTCCCTGATCACACGTGGCAGTATCACAGGGTGGCCCACTCTACCTTCATGGCGTGCCACAGCTCGTGGGCATCATACGAGGGTGGGGGGTACATGAGGCCGACCATGACATCCTTGAAGTGATTGGAAAGCTTCTCCTTCAAGTCCCCAACCAGGTCCTGTGCAGGGAAAGCAAATACTTGCATTATACCACTTCCCAAGTTTGTGGGGCAAACGGGATAATTGCCGAACGTCTTCTAGCAGGATTCCCTTCTCCTTGCCCCTTCACATAATAGCTAATTTGGTTTGGGTTCACATGTGTGTACGTGGGTTACACGAGATGATGGACTTGAGGGTTTCAAAATGAGTGATGTCACTGAGGAAACCAGAATTGAAAGAGACATGTATACCCCAGTGTTCATTGCAGCACTGTTTATACTAGCCAGGACATGGAAGCAACCTAGATGTCCATCAGCAGATGAATGGGTAAGAAAGCTGTGGTACATATACACAATGGAGTATTACTCAGCCATTAAAAAGAATACATTTGAATCAGTTCTAATGAGGTGGATGAAACTGCAGCCTATTATACAGAGTGAAGTAAGCCAGAAAGAAAAACACCAATACAGTATACTAATGCATATATATGGAATTTAGAAAGATGGTAATGATAACCCTGTATGTGAGACAGCAAAAGAGACACAGATGTAATGAACAGACTTTTGGACTCTGAGGAGAGGGAGAGGGTGGGATGATTTGGGAGAATGGCATTGAAACATGTATAATATCATATATGAAACGAATTGCGAGTCCAGGTTCAATGCAGGATACAGGATGCTTGGGGCTGGTGCACTGGGATGACCCAGAGGGATGGTACAGGGAGGGAGGTGGGAGGGGGGTACAGGATGGGGAACCCATATATACTCGTGGTGGACTCATGTTGATGTTTGGCAAAACCAATACAATATTGTAAAGTAATTAGCCTCCAGTTAAAATAAATAAATTTATATTAAAAAAAGGAAAAAAAAAGAAAATGAGTGATGTGGTCATATCTCCATGCCAGACATCATCTGTATGGATATTCTAGTTACACAAACACAGAACCATGATCCTTCTTTAATCCCAACACAACCCCTCTTCTGAGCTCATAAATAAAAGTTAAAATCTGAAAAGTTTAAAATAAATAAAAGTTGAAACTGAAAGCATTTCAGTAGGGGGTATAATAGTTTTGTGTGGAATTAATGAAATATTAGTCCTTAAAGAAAATATATATTTTGTTTTATCATTGTACCAGTGTCTTTTAGTAAAGAGTTTCTGGTTATACTGTTGCCAAAAAGCTTGTGTAAATGAGTTAAGTAAGCAGTCTGGGAACTTTCTTCAAATAGTCACTTGAAAAAGAAAAACAAGCATGCTAGATTTTTGTCCTTGAAATACAGCTCTAAAGGCATGAAACTGATGGTCTTAATTTAGTTTTCATTTTACTCATATAGAGTAGATGTTTAAAAATATAAAATATGTGCAATTTATGTTTTCTAGGGTTACAAAGATATCTGAAAGATTTGTTAAATGTACCATTTCTTGTTAAAATGTACAGTATATATTCAGTTATATGTTAAAATATGCAACAGTTTAGTTATGAGATAAATTATAAGATAAAATTCAATAAGGCACAATAAACTTTGTTACAGTAAAAAACAAAATTGTCATAATTTTCATTTTATTTGGTATAATCTGGCAGTATATATCCTGTGTTTCTTTTTTAGCAAAGAAAAGCATCACCCACAAGGTGGTGATTGGTAACACAGAGAATCTTGAATTTTTGCTCAGGTCAGGGCAGTTTGTTTAATGTCTGGAGCTGTGGCTGGTCTTGGAGTATATATAAGACTTATAAGATCGCCTCCTCATGGAGCTGGTATTCCAGTCAATTCCTTGTCTTTTGCGGTCAATTGTTTCTAATTTCTGTAACAAACAGTCCTGTGTGCTGTCAGGAGGCAGGCAAAAGCAATGATAAAGCTGTCGTGAACACACGAGCTTGTGAAGACTTTGGTCTCCTGCCCACATGAGCTCAGCACATCGTTTTGAAGGAAAGACAGCAGTGGACTCTGGTTTTTATTTCTACTTTTTCTCAGACAAGATGGTAGACACTGGAGAAAAACAACACACGATCTTCGTTTTCAAGAGGATCCACATCCACAAACATCCCAGACATAATGTAAGTGAAAATGTGAGCTAATGCTTTGGAAGGCTCTGATCATCATTTTTCACATCGTAAGATCCTAAACAGTAGTTCAAGAGGGTTCTAAAAATTCAGATAAGAGATCAGAATGGCCTTACAGGTTTAGGGACACGAGACAGACAAGGGAGAAGTTGCTTTGGGATGGGCGTTCAGAAGTCGCTTCTGATAGTTAACTTTATTCACTTTTTCTGGGCAATTAACATTGCTCTAGATGTTCCTGTGAAGGTGTTTTTAGATGATTAACATTTAAATCAGTGAACTTCAAGTCAAGTGAGTTGCCCTCTACAATGTGGGCGAGACTCCTTCAGTCAGCTGAAGACTTTCCCTCAAGAGTTCTGCCAGCAGCTGGTCCTTGACCTCAGGCTCCTACCCTCTCTGAGCCTCCAGTTTGCCCGGGTCTCGCCTGGCCTGCCCTGTGGATTTTGGCCTGTCCGCCTCCACAGTCATGTAGCTAATCCCTCACTTCTCCCTGCCTCTAGGTGCCTGTGGGCATCCTTCCAAGAGCAAGGACCTTGCACCGTCAGAACAGCATGAGGGTGACACGCGTCCATCAGCATGGCTCATGACTTGTCTCTCGGTGAGTTTACTCTCCCACTGCAGCAAAATCAACGGTGAACTAATAATAAAGATGTATCTGGAGAATCCCAGATACTTTATTTAATGAACCTGAAAATGTAACATGTCAAAATCTGTGACATGCAGCTGAGACAGTGATTGAACATACATTTTAGCTTTAAATATTTATATTTGAAAAGAAACAGGCAGTCAATGACCTAATCTTCCACCTCAAGAAAACTACAGGGAGAAGAATACATTAAATCCAGTATAACAAGGGAGGAAATGACAGGATGGAATGCAGACTGTGATGGATTAATGTAACTGTATTACACATGTATGAAATATATATTCATATATTTTAAATTTAAAAAAGGGAGGAAATGAGAATAAGATCATAGTTCAATGAAATAGAAAATTAATAAATACTAAAACTCAATGAAATCAAAACCTAATTTTCTGAACGTTAATAAAATTCTGATTAGACTGACAAGAAAATGCAAAAATATTGGCAATGTAAGAGTAGCATACACAAATACTACAGATATTAAAGGGAAAAAGAGAATATTATGAACACATTTATACCACTATATATATTTTTAGTTGAAATATAACTTATTTACAATGTTGTGTTAGTTTCAGGTGATTAAGCTATATATATATATGTTGTTTTTTCATAATCTTTTAGGTTATTACAAAATGTTGACTAAATTTCCCTGTGCTATACAGTAGGTCCTTGTTTATCTATTTTACATATAGACTACACATACACAATCAGGGTAGGACGATTAAATAGGGAGGGGGTGTAAATGAGAACCGTTGGTGTTCAGACAAGAGACACGCACACTCAGACAAAGACCAAACATCTATTCGAGTAAACACAGTATAAAGTCTAAGATGTGTATTCACTACAGTATGTCACAGACAGAAGAGATAGACTGAACAAAGTGATTCGTATTACGAGAGACCCAGAGAGATACAACGACGTTCACCGTAATAAAGTAACGACAAATACCGACTCGTTATAAGGTATATGTATGGTGTATGTGTAAGGGGTAGAAGAAATGGGTAAGGAGACAGGTACCTGTAGACCCAACGAAGGTACAGGACCGATGACACTTGTCGCGACGACACTTGTGACCCCACGTGCACAGAAAAACGGTAGTAGCATTTCGGATTTTATTACGGACGACCTCTCCGACGTGAGTCGTGGACATCCAGTAAGAACAGTGGACCGACGACGTAGGGATCTCTGGCGGACCCCGCCATCTCGGTCCCGCCATCTCATGTGTCCACTCATCTCGGTCCGAGTCAAACGACCCCCTCGTCCTCGTTCACACCCCCGTTCCGTCGGGAAGACGTGAGGACGACCCTCATCCTTAACCACGTCGAAGATACCTCTTGTCGTGCCTCGCGGAGTCTTTAGATTTGTATGTTGATGGTATACTGGGACTTTAGGTTCAGGATCCGTATATAGACCTATTTTTGTATTTCTATGTGGTGACATAAAATTTTAAATCAACTTTTCATATTTAAACAACTGTCGGTGTTTAATGGTTTTATCAGTTCCTCTTAAAGCTTGAGTTAGATTTAAAGGAACATAATTGTTTTTGTTTCTTGTTTTTTGGGGGTTTTGACCTAAGTGTTCATTAGGTGGGAGAAATTAGAGATCTGGGTTCACCTCAGTGAAGTATTTTAGATATTGTGTAAAATTACATCTTCATTTTAGTAGAGATGTGTTATAAAACATCTTTCGTCTACCACTTTCTTCTGAAGAGTTAAATACGTTGATTATAACAGGATTATCGGGTCAAATTTTTTTTTTATTAAATTCAGTGCCGTGCCTTCAAGGTTCAAAGGGGGCCAGATGGAAACGGTAGAATCAGCAACTCTTTGCGAGCCTTCCTCTGGCCCTCAGAGAAGCTGATTGTTTCTCTGCCATTGCAGCTCCACCCTTGAGATTATTACACTAGATGAATGACCATATTACATGAATTGATGTGAGAGTTGGACTGTGAAGAAGGCTGAACGCCGAAGAATTGATGCTTTTGAACTGTGGTGTTGGAGAAGACTCTTGAGAGTCCCTTGGACTGCAAGGAGATCCAACCAGTCCATTCTCAAGGAGATCAACCCTGGAATTTCTTTGGAAGGAATGATGCTAAAGCTGAAACTCCAGTACTTTGGCCACCTCATGCGAAGAGCTGACTCATTGGAAAAGACTCTGATGCTGGGAGGGATTGGGGGCAGGAGGAGAAGGGGACGACTGAGGATGAGATGGCTGGATGGCATCACGGACTCGATGGACGTGAGTCTGAGTGAACTCCGAGAGATGGTGATGAACAGGGAGGCCTGGCGTGCTGCAATTCATGGGGTCACAAAGAGATGGAAAAGACTGAAAAGACTGAAAGACTGAACTGAACTGAACTGAACTGATGGCCCCCCAAGTCTGTCTCAGGCTTCCCAGCTGGCTCAGCGGTATAGACTCTTTCTAGCAATGCAGGAGAGGTGGGGTTGATCCCTGGGTCGAGAGAATGCCCCCGGAGAAGGAAAGACCCACTCTAGTCTTCTTGCCTGGGAAAGCCCATGGACAGAGGTGCCTGGCGGGCTACAGTCCATGGGGTAAAAAGAATCGGACATGACTGAGCGACTAAACAACAAGAAATAGCTTTATCACAAATGTTCCCAAATCTGGCCGAGTGCTGAGTGGTCAGATGTGCAGAGTTTATGGTGTGCTAAGTCACTTCAGTCGTGTCCGACTCTGTGCGACCCCAGAGATGGCAACCCACCAGGCTCCCCCATCCCTGGGATTCTCCAGGCAAGAGCACTGGAGTGGGTTGCCATTTCCTTCTCCAAGTTTATGGTGTACACCCTGTATAAACGAACCTGTAACAAGTTGGAGGATGAAGGAATGAACGTGGGAGGAGAAAGCCCTAAATTTACTGGGTAAACGTAAAACATACAGGCAATGGCTTGGGCATGGAAAAATCTTCCATTTGATCTTCAGTCACTTCTGGGGTCCCTATTCCTCCCGAACATTCGTAACAGCATCTTCCCCTTACTTTCCCTGCTCTAACCTGAACACCTGCGCGGGTTCCACTGCTCGGTGGGGCTCGGCGCGGCCGCTAGATGGCGCGGGGGAGCTGTGCGCCGGAGCGCGGGTGTACACATGTGCGTGTGTGCGCATGGCTGTAGCACACGGATTTGATAAGGAACCTCGAGGAAGCTGGAGCACTTCGGTGAAAAAGACTGCGGGTGGTGCCCGGGCGGGAGGTGGCCTGGGTTCAGTCCGGGCGGAGCATCAGCTGCGATGTGGGTGACTCGCCTGGCTGCCCGGTCCGGTCTGCATAGCGAGGACAGCTCCCACCTCAGTGTGGACCTTACTAGACAGTGTTTGCTCAGGTGAAGTCCTTAACATGTTTTCTGGCTGGTGTGAGGCATTCAAAAGGTCCTTTTTCCCAAAAAATATTGGGTAATTTGCTGTAGGTTTAAAATGGCGGTTACTAGCTGTGTTCTCTCTCCCCACTTTTTTCTTTCTCTCCACCTCATTAGTTGTCTGTTCCCTTGTATTTCTCACAGCCTTTACAGTATCCAGTTGTCAGTGACTCCATGGCCTCTAACTTACAAATGCATCCCCAAACTGACGATTTTATGCCCAGTTACCCCTGCGGCCTCGGCCTCTCGTGGTTATCGCTCCTGCGGTCAGTGCCCAGGCCTCCACAAGCGCCCCCTTCTGCCCTCCCGTGTGCCCTCCCAGCACACCTGACAGGTGACCCTGGAACGTGCACATCAGTCAGTCACTTCTCTGCAGAAAGGCCCTTACCCACTCCAAACTCCGGGACGAATTACAACTCCTTTTGTGCAGCTCAGCTCAGAATATAGCAAACGTGCAGTGTCTTATCGGAGAAGGCAATGGCACCCCACTCCAGTACTCTTGCCTAGAAAATCCCATGGACGGAGGAGCCTGGTAGGCTGCAGTCCATGGGGTCGCTGAGTCAGACTGAGCGACTTCACTTTCACTTTTCACTTTCATGCATTGGAGAAGGAAATGGCAACCCACTCCAGTGTTCTTTCCTGGAGAATCCCAGGGACGGCGGAGCCCAATGGGCTGCCACCTGTGGGGTCGCACAGAGTCGGACACGACTGAAGCGACTTAGCAGCAGCAGCAGCAGCAGCAGCAGTGTCTTATGTGGCGGTCTCCAGGGCGCTCAATGGGCCCGTGGTGGCCACATCCCTGCCCTCACCTCCTGCTGCTGCTACCCCTGCTCCCTGCCCGCTCCACCCCGCCGGCTTCCTGCAGCTCCTGGGTCTGCAGGCCCCTCGCTCAGGGCCCCGGCTTCCCATTCCTGTCACCCGCATGTTCCTGTGCCGTCGGCCTCCTTCATAGTGCCTGCTGTCACCGTTTACAGTATGCCCTGGCCCCCAACACTCTGTTTATCACCAGGCTTCATCTTTTCTCCAGAGCACTAGTTCATTCTAACAGGATATGCGTGCATGTGGGTGTTATTTCAGTCATGTCTGACTCTCTGCGACCTATGGACTGTAGCCCGCCAGGCTCCTCTGTCCTTTGAATTTCCCAGGCCAGAATACTGGAGGGGGTTGCCCTTTCCTTCTCCAAGGGATCTTCCTGACCCAGGGATGGAACCTGGATCTCTGAAGTCTCCTGCATTGGCACGTGTGTTCTTTGCCACTAGTACCACCGGGGAAGCTCACTGTAGTGGTGGCTCGTTTTTCAGGACATCAGAAGACAGTACTTCCATTAGGGAAAATAGATATTGAGTGACATGTTGAAGTAGCCAAAACTTCTCAAGCTCAGAGCAGAGCCTTCAACTGCATCATCTAGTCAGCGTCTTAAATGCTCTCTGGAGGGGCAGACACAGCTTTGCAGATGCAGTCTTCTCATGGTGCCTCTCCCAGCCTGACTGCTGCTCTTTTCTGTTTGCCAAAGACTCGCCCCAAAGGGACTCCGTGGGCTGCACGGCCTGGGCCTAAACTAAGCTGGTGGAGGGCGCTGTCCAAGCGGATCTGTGGGAGCGGCAGGTGGGCCGCGCCGCAGCAGCTCCGACAGCTCCACTTAAACTGGAAGTGCCATGGCAGTTCCCTTAGCTTTCTTCCTTTCCCCTTTACCTAATCGTGTGCACTCAGGGCAAGAGAAATGAGGATGGCCTGCACTCTGCTTGTTGGAATATGTTTTTTAACTTCTATCGCTTTTCCTGCTGTTGTAAAAAGATACTTGCTATTGAAGCCATGTTGTAGACCTGTATGAAGTGTGACTGAGAAATTGTCTTAATTCTGCCCACCCCAATAATCATCCTGTAAACACTCAGGAAATTGTATATTACATTATAAAAACTCTTGTGCAAGCTGCTTTGTCACTGTGCACTGGTAAGTAAATTTTAAAAAAAGTATTTACTTATATTGACATATAGTTGATTTACAATGTTGTATTAGTTTCAAGTATACAGCAGAGTGCTTCGTTATAGGTTGCTACAAGATATTAAGTAGAGTTCCCTGTGCTATGCAGTAAGCTGTTGTTATTTATCTATTTTATTTACAGTGTATCTATCTGTTAATCCCAAACTCCTAATTTATCCCCCCCAGCACCTTTCCCCTTTGATACCATATGTTTGCTTTCTATGTGAGTCTGTTTCTGTTTTCTATGTAGATTCATCTGTATTATTTTTAAGGATTCTATGTTTAAGTTTATGTTTAAGTTATGTTAAAGATTTTATGTTTAAGATATCATATGGTATTTATCTTTCTCTGTTACTTCATTTGGTATGATAATATCTCTAAGTCCATCCATGTTGCTTCAAATGGCATTATTTCATTTTTTATGGCTGAGCAATATTCCATTGTACATATGTACATGTCACATCTTCTTTATCCATCCTTCTGTCATTGGACATTTAGGTTGTCTTATATATAAAAGTCATGTCTTGGCTACTATATGCTGCTATGGACACTGGGATGCATGTATCTTTTGAAATTAGAATTTTCTCCAGATATATGCCCAGGAGTGGGGTTACTGGATCATAGGCTGTTTTTAAGGAATCTCCATACTGCTCTCCACAGTGGCCACACCAGTTTGTATCCTGGAGTATCACTTCAGGTGACCTTGCCCCCTCTAGGAACCACTGTCAGATTGCCCAGCCCTTCAGCTGGGGCAGTGCCCCCCAGCCCAGGGGCATGTTGGGTCCCAGCTTCCACGGCCCTGGGGAGAACTGCTTTGGGTAAGGATCTGGAGTGCCGCGTTCCTCACACTGACCAATGTGTCGGCAGTGTTCCAAGGCTTCTCTGTGTGTCTCGAGACTAGTATCAGCAGTTCGTCTCTAATGAAAAGTATCAAATAGTAAGAAGTATTTATGGAATGTGCCCAGAACTGTACCTTATTCAGCAGCTGAGAGAGTAATTTCCTCTCATCTTTGTTATTCATGTTAATAAAAATCAATGGTTAACATACAGGAGATCTATCAGCTCCCCCACAGGAAGGGAAAACTAGCCTTGTCCAGGTGGAGGAAGTCATTCTGAACGTGAGCCGTGGGGGCGGTCTGGAAGCCATCCCCAAGGTCTGGAAGGATGATTGGGGGGCAGCCAGAGGAAGAAATGAAGGAAAAGGGACATTGAGGCAGTTTGTCAGTGTTTTTTTAACTGTTAAGTGTACCCTAATGTGATTTTCCCCCTCCTTTTTATTTACAGGCAGAGTGGACTTCAGTGAATGCAGTTCCTGTTCTATATCAGACCCTGGCTGGACCCGGTCCCTGGCTCCAGGAGGTGAGGGCTGAGGGGTGGGAGGTAAGGTCAGTCCGCACACCTGGCGGGGAGGGAGAGGTGGGGAGCCAGGCCTGGGCGCCGGCAGGAGGGGATGTGGTGTGGTAGTCTTGGGGGGGTGTCTGGGGCTGCCTGAGTGTGCAGGTCCTGGGGGAGTGCACGGAGCCCTGGCCGGGCATTTGCAGACCTGCAGGGCCTCCTCTTGTTACAGTGGGCAGAGCAAGAGGTGGCCAGCCCAGTTTGAGGGTCAGAGTGCAGATGCTGGGCACTTGGTGAGAGGGGTGGGAGGATGGATTGAATTCGGTGCACTGATGGGTATTTTGCGGGGGAATCGACATTAACGCTCCTGTATTAAGGCGAGACAGTGGAGTTTTAGGTTTGGACTCCTCCTGCCTTCAGTTTAGGGATACCCAGGGTAAGGTCCCGGGGCAGCAGCTTGAGGGGGGGACCATTTCCACATCCGTTGGGTACCACGTGGGAATGCCCAAATTGGGACCATGTAAACCAGGGCCCCGCGGCAGTAAAAGTGACTAGGTAACTGACCTGATGGGGTCTCTCAGAGCCAAGGGGCTCCACCAGGCTCCTCTGAGGGTCCTCAAGTTCCCTGGAGGCCTGGGGCCCTAACACAGGGGGTCTGACCACTCTGAGACCTTGGGCGTGTGGTAAGGCCTCTTCCCTGGAGGATCCGGTGTCTGAGAAGGTGCAGATGCCTCGTTTCTTAGTTTTTTCTTGGTCTGTTTTAGGGCCATTTTGTAGAGAGTGATAAAGCATTGCTTTTACCTAAGTTAACCTTATCTATGAAAAGCACAGATGTATGTAAACTTTTGGGATAAGAAGTTACTGAAAATGACCTCTCTTACAGCAGTATGCATATTACAGCAATATTGGATGACTGATGCTGCAACTTGTATAGCTTTTACATTTTCTTTCAAAGGAAAACTACTCCGGGTATCATAGGAACATAAGAAAAGGAACAGTTTTACCTAGCAAAAAACAACAACAACAACAACAACTGATTTCCTACTATGGCTTAATTCAGCTAATTTCATGAGCAGTGGTGGCTTTTTGGATGTCATTCATTCTAAAGCAGAGAACACCTTTGTTTTGTGTACTGTGGTTGTTCAGAGCCTGAGGTTTGGAGATGGACTAATTCCTTAAGAACTAGTCTTACAGAGGAAGAATTATGATGATATTTCATCGATAATGATCAGTTGACAAAAAGTAATTGCTATTCCAGGTCCTTTTGGACCGAGGAGTTTTCATTTTTAATCTGTGGTTTAACTGCACAAAAAAAGAGAGAAATCCTTAATGGCACCTGCTTCAAAACCAGTGCATGATTACATAAAGTATTCTGGATGATTCTATTGCCTGAAACTATTTTTGAGCACCATTCTTTTCTAATGGTCTCTAACTGTAGATTTGGGAGGAAAAGCTAGTGGGGAAGCCACTTGGATAGAGATGCAGGTGAGGACCTCAGGAGAACTGGAGGAAAAGATCTTATTTCTGGGCCTGGATCATTAGTCCCTGTGTGCTTTCCCTGGAGCTGAACACGGGGTGTTCCCCGGCAGTGCCTAATTGGACCAGCTGGTGGTGTTGGGCTGTGAGAGCTTCTCCTCTATGAAGTGAATGATTTCTAAAAAAGGGCTGGTGGGGTCACACATCACGTACAGGCACTTCTGATGTGTCTCTTTCCCACATTCTGTGCCACAAGTTTGAGGCAGAGGAACTGTCTCTAATGTTCAGTGAAGTCAGACACCTTTGTGATCAGAGACTGGAGAGCATACCAGACCCTGTTTGGAGGTGTCTCAGAAGTTTGCCTGGAAACGAGAGGGGCTGGGGGGACTCACCCGGCTGAAGGCACCCAGGTAAGCCTCGGCGATCAGCAGCCTCTGGGTGTTGCAGCGCTGGGTCAGGATGTCGATCAGCAGATCCTTGTCACAGCCTGGAAGAGAGTTGTGTTGGCGAGTGAGTGAGTGCTGTGAGGGCCACGCTGCAGGTAGGGAGAGCCCACGGTGCAGGGGTCAGGCCAGTGGGCCAGCTCGTCCCCTGGTGCTCCCAGTGGAGGGAGAAGGCCCAGCTTGAGTGGAAGTTTCAGGGTACCCCTGCCGTGGCCGAGGTGCCTTCTGCCTCCCCCTTTCCTGGTGCTACAGACTTTTCTTTTTTAAAAGATTCAATAAAAATAGAGGGGAGGAGAGAATGTGGCCTTTCTCCCATCCACTCCTACTCCACCAGCAAAAGGCTTCCCTGAACTCCACACTGATCTGGTTTGAACAGCCTCCATGTCCTTCTCACCACACGTCTCTGAATGGCTTACAACAGATGTGCATTGAGAGGAAAGTCACTGCTCTGGTCCTGCCGACAGCAGGTGAGACCACCAGGGCCCTTGGCTTTTTTTGGAGAAAGAATTCCCCACAGAAATGGGGTGAAGCAGGCACAGAGTTTATTGGCAGCACAGTTCGTGCAAAGCGAACAAGGAAGCAGTTCACGGAGAGCAGGAGCAAAGCAGAAACGCAGACCTAGAGAAGAGAGACGCAGACCTAGAGAAGAGAGACGCAGACCTAGAGAAGAGAGACGCAGACCTAGAGAAGAGAGACGCAGACCTAGAGAAGAGAGCAGCAAGTCCCTAACCAGGAGTGTGCCAGAGACGTGACTTAAATCGCTGATGGGGGCACTTCTTCTAGGGCTCGGTTCCGCTCTGGCCAGTTATCTTGCCTCTTTCCCCACATCTGACCTGTCCCAGGGCCCTCCCCATATACATGCTCATCTTTTAGCCAAGATGGATTCTAGCACAGAAGACTGTGGGAGGGTTGACAGCACTTATTGCGATGTGAGAGCTGGACCATAATGAAGGCTGAGTACTGAAGAATTGATGCTTTCAAACTGTGGTGCTGGAGAGGACTCTCAAGAGCCCCTTGGACAGCATGGAGATCAAATTAGTCAGTCTAAAGGAAATCAACCTTGAATATTCATTGGAAGGGCTGATGCTGGAGCTGAAGCTCCAGTACTTTGGCCACCTGATGCAGAGTCAACTCATTGAAAAAGACCTTGATGCTGGGAAAGATTGAAGGCAGGAGGAGAAGGGGACGACAGAGGATGCAATGGTTGGGTGGCATCACTGACTCAATGGACCTGAGTTTGAGCAAGCTCCAGGAGTTGGTGAACGACAAGGAAGCCTGGTGTGCTGTGGTCCATGGGGATGCAGAGAGTCTAACGTGACTGAGCGACTAAACAACAACATCATGGGATGGTGCCCCTCCCTTTCTGACCCCTGAGGAGCCTTCTTGCACACTTGTGCCTGGTGGGGCGGGGTCTAGTCTCCCTGACTTCAAGAGTGACAGATGTGCTCATCCTCTCTCTTACTCCTGCAGAGCTCAGCTCCTGCCACTAACTCTGTCCTTGGAGTATCAGGGAAGACACAGCTCCAGCTTAACCCACCTGACAAACTCCAGCTGCTCTGCTCAGGGGCCCATTTGCCCCTTACTCACTGCAGACCCTCCAGAGAAGGAAGAGCCTTGGGGGAGGGAGCTGTGAGAGGAGGGAGTCAGGCCCCTGCTTGTAACAGAGGCCCTGCCCCTAGGTTCTGAGGCCCACACTTCCTCCTCCACCAACCATCGACCTGGTAAAATGCCTGGATGCACAATCGCTGCAGGGAGATTTAGCTATAACTGTGGTCATAAAGAACCGCCTACCAGTGCAGGAGACATAAAAGATGCAGGTTCGATCCCCGGGTTAGAAAGATCTCCTGGAGAAGGAAATGGCAAACCATTCCATTTTTCTTGCCTGGAGAATCCCATGGACAGAGGAGCCTGGCGGGCTGTAGTTCATGGGGTCACAAAGAGTTGGACACGACTGGGCAGATTAGCATGCACACACGCAGTCACAGTAGTGACCAGGAAGACCTCAACCACCCCTCAGCTTGACCAATATTTAGATAGACTTCTTCTTATCATCAGCCTTTGATCTTTCAGTTCAGTTCAGTTGCTCAGTCGTGTCCGACTCTTTGCAACCCCATGAATCGCAGCACGCCAGGCCTCCCTGTCCATCACCATCTCCCGGAGTTCACTCAGACTCACGTCCATCGAGTCCGTGATGCCATCCAGCCATCTCATCCTCGGTCGTCTCCTTCTCCTCCTGCCCCCAATTCCTCCCAGCATCAGAGTCTTTTCCAATGAGTCAGCTCTTCGCATGAGGTGGCCAAAGTACTGGAGTTTCAGCTTTAACATCATTCCTTCCAAAGAAACCCCAGGGTTGATCTTTGATTTTCTTTTTTCTGAGAGCATTTACTTTGGAAAACTTGTGGTTGTAAATTCTTTCTTTACTCCTTTGAAATGTAAATCTTCTCCCAACCCCTTGCTGGAAGGCTAGAAATGCCTTCCTCAGGGCTTAGGACCCACCCTTTTGAGCTGTAGTCCCAAGTATGACAGTTGCTGTCCCCGAGCTCTGTGGCAGGCGGCACCCTCAGCACCACTGGGCAGACTTAGATGTCCTCATTGCATGACTGGGCCCCCATCCTGAGACCTCTGAACCACTCACTAGCTCAGCCCAGGGCTCAGACCTCACAGGCCTTTGTCCCAGAAGAGCTGGGGCCGGTCTCTGCTTTGGTAAGGGCATCCTGGCCTGTTGAGTTGTGTGCGGTATAGTTTTTCTCTGACAAATTATGGAGATGAGTAGAAAAGCGAGTTGAAGCACTGAGATGTTAAGCAGATTGTGTTGTGGGGATTTAATGCCATCCTGGAAATGCTGGGCTCATAGGAAGGTAGTGAGTTGGCTGTGGAAATGTGCAGTGAGCAAGGGTGAGGATTGGGTAAAGGTGGATGGTGGGTCTCTGAAGACCTAGTGTCTGTTCATGTGAGAGAAAGGGTCTGGCAGCGGCAGAGTGGAGGTGGAGAGGCAGAGAATCTTCTCCAAAGACTGGAATTTCAGATTTGCGACAAAAAGGTAGCCTGCAGTGAAGTGGCACTGAGCAGCAGGGTGCCCAGGCTCCCGGGTTACATCCTGGACCCAAGGTATGTGAGATGGTTCCAGGGGAGTCTGTTGACCGCGTGATCCAAAATGAATGTAGCTTTAATAATAAGTAGAAGGTTTTTTGGTGTTGACCATCTGGTGATGTAGAGTTGTCTCTAGTGTTGTTGGAAGAGGGCGTTTGCTATGACCAATGTGTTCTCTTGACAAAACTCTGTTAGTTTCATTCTGTACTCCAAGGCCAAACTTGCCTGTTACTCCAAATATCTCTTGTCTTCCTACTTTTGTATTCTGGTCCCCTATGATGAAAAGGACATCATTTTTATTTATTTATTTTTTGGTGTTAGTTCTAGAAGGTCTTGTAGGTCTTCATAGACTTCAGTCTCTTTGGCATTAGTGTTTGGGGCGTAGACTTGTATTACTGTGATACTGAGTTGTTTACCTTGGAAACGAACAGAGATCATTCTGTAGTTTTTGAGATTGCGCCCAAGTACTGTATTTTGGACTCATTTGATGACTGTGAGGGCTACTTCATTTCTTCTAAGGGATTCTTGTCCACAGTAGTAAAACGATTGTTATCTGAATTAAATTCATGCATTCCTGTCTGTTTTAGTTCATTAATTCCTAAAATATCGATGTTGGGCCTTACGAACAAAGCTAGTGGAGGTGATGGAATTCCAGCTGAGCTATTTCAAATCCTAAAAGATGATGCTGTGAAAGTGTTGCACTAATATGCCAGCAAATTTGGAAAACCCAGCAGTGGCCACAGAAGTGGAAAAGGTCAGTTTTCATTCCAATCCCAAAGAAAGGCAATGACAAAGAATGTTCAAACTACTGCACAATTGCACTTATTTCATGTACTAACAAGGTTATGCTCAAAACCCTTCAAGCTAGGCTTCACATAATGACCCTAGAACTCCCAGATGTTCCAGCTGGATTTAGAAAAGGCAGAGGAACTAGAGATCAAATTGCCAATATCCATTGATTGGATTGCAGAAAAGCAAGAGAATTCCATAAAAACATCTATGTCTGCTTCACTGACTATGCTAAAGCCTTTGCCTGTGTGGATCGCAACAAACTGTGAAAATTCTTAAAGAGATGAGAATACCAGATCTCCTTACCTGCCTCCTGAGAAACCTGTATGCAGGTCCAGAAGCAACAGTTAGAACTGGACATAGAACAACAGACTGGTACCAAATTGGGAAAGGAGTACGTCAAGGCTGTATATTGTCACCCTGTCAGTCCTGTCCAACTCTTTGTTACCCCATGGACTGCAGCATGCCAGGCTTCTCTTTCCATCACCAACTCTCGGATCTTGCTCAAATGCATGTCCATCAAGTCGGTGATGTCATACAACCATCTCATCCTCTGTTGTCCCTTTCTCCACCTGCCTTCAATCTTTCCCAGCATCAGGGTCTTTTCCAGTAAGTCAGTTCTTCGCATCTGGTGGCCAAAGTATTGGAGCTTCAGCTTCAGCATCAGTCCTTCCAATGAATATTCAGAACTGATTTCCTTTAGACAGAGTACATCATGCAAAATGCTAGGCTGGATGAAGCACAAGCTGAAATAAAGACTGCTGGGAGAAGTATCAATAACCGCAGATATGCAGATGATACCACCCTTATGGTGGAAATGGAAGAGGAACTAAAGAGCCTCTTGATGAAGGTGAAAGAGGAGAGTGAAAAGGCTGGCTTAAAACTCAACATTCAAAAAACTAAGATCATGTCATCTGGTCCCATCACTTCATGACAAATAGATGGGGAAACCGTGGAAACAGTGGCTGACTTTATTTTTCTGAGCTCCAAAATCACTGCAGATGGTGACTGCAGCCATGAAATTAAAAGACGCTTGCTCCTTGGAAGAAAAGCTATGACAAACCTTGACAGCATGTTAAAAAGCAGAGACATTACTTTGCCAACAGAGGGCCATCTAGTCAAAGCTATGGTTTTTCCAGTAGTCACATATGGATGTGAGAGTTGGACTATAAAGAAGGCTGAGCACTGAAGAATTGATGCTTTTGAATTGTGGTGTTGGAGAAGACTTTTGAGAGTCCCTTCCTTGGACTGCAAAAAGATCAATCCAGTCAATCCTAAAGGAAATCAATCCTGAATATTCATTGGAAGGACTGATGCTAAAGCACTAATACTTTGGCCACCTGATGGGAATAGCAGACTCATTGGAAAAGATCCTGATACTGGGAAAGATTGAGAGCAGGAGGAGAAAGGAACAACAGAGAATGAGATGATTGGATGACATCACCGATTCTATGGACATGAGTTTGAGCAAGGTCCAGGAGATGGTAATGGACAGTGAAGTGGTGTGCTGTAGTCCATAGGGTGGCAAAGAGTCAGACACAACTAAGCAACTGAACAACAACAAATAAGATTTTTCAGTTATATATACATATTGATTTTGCTATCATCACACATAATTATTATAATATGATTTTTGTTGTTATCTTGTTGGGATATCCACAATACACCTGTTTGAATTACTCTCCATTTTTCAAAGTTCATAGCAATTCTGGCTCATTTATTCTTCTAGAAGTATTTAAAATTATTTTCATATGGATCTCAAAAAATGTTATTGAAATATCAATTAAAATAACTGTAAACTTAGGAATCAACTTAGAGAAGTCACTAACCTATCTGTTGAATTATTTATGTGTTTTTCTTTTCTAAAAGACTTAGTAAACATTTGTATAGTTTTTGCAAATTACAAGAAACTTTATTTGGTTAAAATTATTCATATTTGTATATCAATATTTCAAGTTATAGTATTTTTATTTTGGTCTTAACAGAATAATTCCTTAATGAAATAGATGATATTGAACTTTATGTGGACCTTGTGTCCAGACAAATTATTGAACTCTCATGCTGCTGCTGGTGCTGCTAAGTCACTCAGTCATGTCCGACTCTGTGTGACCCTATGGACAGCAGCCCACCAGGCTCCTCTGTCATGGGATTCTCTAGACAAGAACCCTGGAGTGGGTGCCATTTCCTTCTCCTGAACTCTCATACGTCTAATAATTTTTTACTGGATTACCTTGGATTTTGAAATTTGCTGATAATGTCTGCTGCAGAAACAAAGAATTTTGACTTAGTCTTTAGACAGTGTGTCGTTTTTTCTTTCTTGTCCTATTGCATTAGGGCCAGGAATTTCTAAATAATTCCTACTTGATGGTTTAACAGAAAAGCATAGTGTAATGATCCTTATGAATTTTATGGGCTTGTATGATGTATGGTTGATTCTTGTTATTCATGATGTGTTTCTACAAAGTCACCATGAACATGAGTTAGTAGATGCTGAATGGAAAACTCAGCCACGAGGTGAAAAGGGACACTTCCTCCACTTGTATAAATAGTGTTTACACACACCCTACAGCTCACACCATATTATTGCTGAGTAAGGGTAGGGGCAGGTGGTGGTGGATCTAATTTAAGTAGCACCGAGAGTCCCACAGAGATTCGTTTTGTCTTGCGGGCAGTTTTGCCGTGATTTAGGCGTGTAGGTCAAAGATAGTTCCTGTTGTCCAGGATCTGACAGGGATGGTCTGGAAGTTACATGTGCTAACTGAGACAAAATAAACACAGGTGCTCTGTGCTCTAAGCATGCACGGGCTGGGGAAGCAGCTGGTCACAGCTGGGGCTTGGCAAATGCACTGTTAGAGACCGTTACCTGGGAGGCACTGCTTTTCCTTGGTGAACTGTTATACACTGTAAGACACATTTTATTAAAACAACTCCCTTTCATTTGCATCGGACCATATTTTTGCTTTCTGATTTTTCTAAGTATCAATAAAACACAGAGCCAAGTCAAAAATCATCAAGTAGGATTACATCAAACTCAAAAGCTTCTGCAAAGGAAAAGACTACAGTTAACAGTACTGCATTACATAGTTGAAAGCTGCTGAGAGAGTAATCAGTGAATGTTCTCAGCATAATAACAAAAAATGGGAATTATGCGATGAGAAGGATGTGTAAGCTAACCTTACTGGGTTAACCATTTAGAGACATGCATGTCAAATCATCATGTGTACATACACCTTGAACTTACACTGTTGTATGTCAGTTATGTCGCAGCAAAGCTGCAAAGGACCCACAGTAGCCAAGGAGAACACTCGCAGTTGTCATTTTTGGTTGAACTTTGCCAGGAGCATCAGGATGGCTTGATTTTCCAAGCATATTGACCTGTGTCCTTGCTCTGTCACCCTGAAGCGGGCCTGCACTGTCACATGCAGAACCTCCTGGAATCCTTCAGCTAAAACACTGACAAGCACAAAGCTGCAAGGGTCGAAGTGAATCTGAATTCTGACCCTAAAATTGCAATGACAAGAAAACGGAAACTGATGCAAAGAAAAAAACTTTTTTTTTTCAATGAGTAGATTGCTCTGATCTATAGTTTTAAAGCAAAATATTCTCCAGAAGGAAGAGTTCATCCATAACTTTCTATTACCCTGCCTTTGGATTTTTCTAGTGATGATTGATATTTCAAAAGGCATGGAAGCAGTGCAGAATCTTTAAGTGGACTTCAGAGCATATTCAAGTTCTTTATTGTTTTCCTCTGGGGTCCTGCTAGTGGACACACACACAAACACACAGACACACAGACACACACATACACATAGTATTGCTCTCATAAAAGCAACCTTGTCTTCCAAGCTGACAGTCTGCTTTTTCCTGAAAGGCTTTGTATGTTTGGTGCAAATGTTCTGGTGTCAGTGTTTATCTCCCTGCTCACCAGCAGTCTCCTTAGCACAGGTTGATGTCTCACAGCTCTGTGTTGAATCGTAAAGATTAAATCTTTTTTTTTTAAAAAAACTCAACTTCCCCCTTCTCTCTACATTTTTTCCCTAAACTCTTGTTCTTTCACTGGACATGCACTTCTAAGGTGGGAGACCCAGCCCCCCACCCTGGGAGTTCACAGAGTGGTCTGCAGTTGACAGAGGTGGACAGGCTGGCTGAGGGGGTGGAGGCAGGGCCATGGAGAGGAGGTGTCTGGCCTTATGAGTTTGGAGGACAAGGAAGGGCTATAAAGAGGAAGCCTCACTTGAGGGGGTTCCTGAAAGACGAGAATTTGAATGCCAAGTGGATTGGAGAAGAAAACAGCCTTCCAGGTGGGGTGGGGGAACAGTGGGGTGGGTGGGGGTGCTGGGCCAGTTTGCAGGATGTAGAGGAGCTGCCCCCGGGAAACAGCAGAAAGAGGGCTGGTTTAGCCAGATATGGAGGTCGCAAAGGAAACAGGCTAGAAAACAGACATAATGAGAAAAGACGCTTATCCCAGATAAAGTTTTTGATTTAAGAATTTCATTGAGTAGTAGTGGTGAGACACTGAAGAATTTGAGGCAAAGATATATTGATCAGATGTGCAAAGCAATTCTGTTCATCTTTTCTATTTTTAAAAAAATTCTATTTCTTTGCCCAGCTTTTTGTTCCAATCTGTGTTTGCCTTCTGTAGGGCTTCCCTGGTGGCTCAGATGGTAAAGAATTTGCCTGCAGTGCAGGAGAGCCGGGTTCAATCCCTGAGTTGGGAAGATCCCCTGGAGAAGGAATGGCAGCCCCCTCCACTATTCTTGCCTGGAGGATCCATGGACAGAGTCTGGTGGGCTACAGTCCATGGGGTTGCAGAGTCAGACACAGCTAAGTGAGCATGCACACACAGTCATAAAATAAGGTAAAAACACAGAAAAAAATGACCCCAAAGGAGCTAGACATCCCCAGGCTCACCAAATTCCTGGAGCGCGCCTCCCAGCAACTCAGCATCCAGCACGGGGTTGAAATTCGGAGCTGGGAAGATGGTACCCTGAACCTGATGGGGAGGGTCAAAGAGAGAGAGGAGGTGGGTAATTCTCACCAAAGACTCCAGAGTGTTTTTCATATAAATAAAAACAAAAGCACATTCTATATGTTTGAATTACTCTGAGACACACACATGGGTATTTTAAACAGATGTGTCACTTGTATGTTAGTTGCGGCGACTTACTTGTGTTCTTTTCAACACCCTGTACTCTCCCATATTGGGATCTAGAAATTGAGAAACTAGAACTGATAGTATAAAAGGGTAAGAATCAAATAAATACATGTCTTCTCAGTCAACAGTAAGCATTTTCTTAGGAATTGGAGACTACTTCAATTCAGTTCAGTCGCTCAGTCATGTCCAACTCTTTGTGACCCCATGAATTGCAGCACGCCAGGCCTCCCTTGTTCATCACCATCTCCGGAGTTCACTCAGACTCGCGTCCATCGAGTCAGTGATGCCATCCAGCCATCTCATCCTCGGTCGTCCCCTTCTCCTCCTTCCCCCAATCTCTCCCAGCATCAGAGTCTTTTCCAATGAGTCAACTCTTCTCATGAGGTGGCCAAAGTACTGGAGCTTCAGTTTTAGCATCATTCCTTCCAAAGAAATCCCAGGACTGATCTCCTTCAGAATGGACTGGTTGGATCTCCTTGCAGTCCAAGGGACTCTCAAGAGTCTTGTCCAACACCACAGTTCAGAAGCATCAATTCTTCAGCGCTCAGCCTTCTTCACAGTCCAACTCTCACATCCATACATGACCACAGGAAAAACCATAGCCTTGACTAGATGGACCTTAGTCGGCAAAGTAATGTCTCTGCTTTTGAATATGCTATCTAGGTTGGTCATAACTTTTCTTCCAAGGAGTAAGCATCTTTTAATTTCATGGCTGCAGTCACCATCTGCAGTGATTTTGGAATGCATATCTGAGGTTATTGATATTTCTCCTGGCAATCTTGATTCCAGCTTGTGTTTCTTCCACAGGGTGTCTAATTCTGAGTCCCCCTGGCAGGTATAATGCACACCTGAACTGAAGCAGGTAGCATGTTCTCGATGATTACAGATCACTTATCTGACCAAGTGTAATTTTACTTACTGATTTTCAAGGTCTATTTTAAGTTAACCCAATCACTGTAATTTAACCTTCTGAAAGAGTGAGACACTGTTATGTTAGGTATTTTTCAGCACGTATGCCTCTTAAAGTGAAGTCCCTTTTTATATATGTGTTCTTAATTTGTTCACATCTTGGAGCAAATCGGAAATTTTGAAAAAGTGGACACTTTCCAATGTGACATAAAAAATAATGCATCTATGATAAAATTTTTTTTTGCCTTGAAAATGGACAGTTTTAGACATAGTGTCACTTAAAAATAAGTCCTAATGCCTGTCATTTCCACTTGAATTCTTACCACAAGGTAAGCAGAATATGATCTTCACTTCTACTCATTTGTGAGTTTAGATTTTGACAAAGGAATGAAACATACTCCCTTTTAAAAAGACAGAACAAACTGCCTCATCAATTCACTATGCAGAAGGTTATAAGTAATTTGTAAATTTAAAATTGGTTCCAGAACCTACTCCCCTGAGTGAATAATGAATGGATTTCTTCAACTGACAGAAAAATTTCAGAATTATTATCTGGAACTGAATACAGACTGGAAGACTCACAGATTGCTCATGAAGTTGATAAAAAACATCTTAATCCAATAGGTGCGTGGATCAGTGCATATTTCATCTCTTCATAGCTGACCTAGGGGCCAAGGTCCGTAAACCCATGTTGCTCCTTATTCAGCACCCACTCTTAAGTCCTTTCTCTCCTCTGCCTTTTGCGTCAACTGCACACTAACCACCTGGGAGCCTCAAGAGTTTCTACTTTGAAATGTCAGCTGGCCTGACTGGCACCTGCCAGTAGGTGGGTTTCAGTGAATGACTCAGCGTGGTTTCAGTGTCACAGGGATTCCTAGATCTCCAGGGAACTGAGGATTTTTGGAGCCCTGTGAGGAAACCCTTCAGGAGTCCTGGGTCTTCATTCACGGGCATATTGTCACCTTTGGGGCACTGGTCCCTGGTCTCCACTGACTCAGTTCTGAACACCCTGCGCCCGCTCACCTGTCACACCTGTCTGCAAGAACGTCCTGAACGATTTCAGTGGCTTGGAGACAAACAACACCATGGGGTGATTAACCCGCTGTCTCCCACCTTCCAGGAGCGTGTCCTTCAGTCACTCTGCTCCTGGCAACACCTTCCTCAGGTCCCCTTATCTCAGCCTCTGCTCCTGCTTCCTTGATGCTCCTCCCTCCCCCAGCCCCCCCACACCCAGCGAGCTGTCCCCGCAGCCAGAGAGGTCCCTTGTGGGTCAGACACACCACCTATCCTTCTGCCTCAGTGCCCCCGTCCAGAGTCGGGTTTCCCATGCTAGTTTTCTGCTCTGGTGCACAGTGGGGATGCTGTTCACGTTAAAGAAACATCCCAGGACACCGGGATTTATGCACACATCCCGGGGGCTGGCCTGAGCACGCTGCAGGGCATCAGCAGAGCGCGTCCTCACACCCCGGGGGCAGAGCAGGAGTGTGTGCGGTAGAGCAAGAGCCTGAACCTCGGCGCATCAGTCAGTGTCCACGGCGACTCTGCCCATGACAGAACAGACCAAAGTCCAGAGGTTTCAACCGCGTGAGCAGAGCTCCGCGCACCATCCCAGGCGACAGGTGGGGGTTCCTGCCTGACTTCCTCTCTCCTGAACCTCTCGGCTCCCGCACACAACAGCCGCACGCTGCAGCCCTAGGGCACTGCTGCCACCCGCCCGTGCCCACCTCAGTACCCACTCCCATCCCCAGACTCCTCCGTGACTCTGGGGAGCGTCCACTCAGGATTTGACTGATGGCTCCAAGGCCACGAGTGCAGGAGTCCCGCCTGACGTTCCCCTCCGCCCAGGAGTGTCTGCGCCCTTCCAGAGTGCAGCCGTGTGCCATCCCTTGCCAGTGGTTGGTACCCCATCAAGAAAAGACCCTAATTCCCTCCTTCCTTCAAAATACCAACAGAAAGCCACCCCTGCAGCGCTGTGCAGGACCCCGGCCACCTCCTAGATACTCAGAGAGACGGAAGCACACACACAGGCCGGGATCAGTGGGCCGGAGCCCCGCGGCACAGAGGGAAATGTTCCTCTCAACTCTCCCGGGGTTCCCAGAGCACGAAGTCTCCTTAACTGGACTTCCTGCATCTCTTTGGGGATGGACCTGAACGTGACTGGTCGTGCAAGGTTAGAGATTGAACATTCTCATGCATAAAGGAAGAATATTTGGATTTCCAGGCATCAGTTTAGGAAGAGACACAACAAGTCACGAGAATAGAGATGACCCAGAATTACACTCTTTCCTCCCAGACTCTGGAGTCAGCTCAGATGGCACCTGTCCTGTGGAGTCTTCCCTGATTTTATTGTGTATTGCCTGTGGCTGACTTTTGTTATTAAACATGGCCTTGCTTTTTGTGCATTTACCTTTCCCTCCAGGTTTTCCGTTTCTGCAGGGCAGTGACGCTGCTTTTCAGAGCATTTAGGGCAGCACTTTATTCAGGAAGTGGGCCCTGAGGATGTGTGCAAAATGCTAATTAGAAAAGTGTATGGACCCAAAGGCATCTGCATGCATCCCCCAGCTTCAGAATCCGCTCTCCACACAAGTGGGCTGTGCTCTGCGCCCCTTCATCCGGGCTTCCTGGGCAGTCCCCGCAGCCGTCTCGTGAGACTGGGGTGTCAAGTGTATTTCACAGGTGAGGAGGCGCTGGGGCCCAGTGAGTGGTGTGTCAGGAAGCCCACACTCAGCTCCAAATTTACCTTCCTGGCTGGTGCTTTTTCCATTAGAGCTGGAGTTGATGTAAAATAAAATAACATGAACTGTTGAGGCCCCTTATTCATTTCTTTTTGCCAGGCAAAATGGCCCTATTTGCAAAGGTTCCTGTGGGTAAAACCAAAACTCTAAAAGCATAAATTCTTACTCTTAAGCCAGTTCTAATAGAACAAGAAAGGGGTGTGTATGTGTGTGTGTCTGTGTGTGTGAGAAGGAGGGGTTGAGGAAATTAGAGAAAGACAGCCAAAAATAGATCCAGTGGCTGGGCCACCGAAGTGCATTTAAGAACAGAATGTCTAATAGTTAACCTCACAAAGAGCGTTAGTCACTCAGTCATCTGACACTTTTGCGACCTGACTGTAGCCCACCAGGCTCCTCTGTCCATGGGGCTCTCCAGGCAAGAATACTGGAGCGGGTTGCCATGCCCTCCTCCAGGGGATCTTCCCAACCCAGGGACTGAACCTGGGTTTCCTGTGTCTCCTGCATTGGCAGGTGGATTCTTTTTTTTTTTTTTTTAAGGATAATTGCTTTACAGAATTTTGTTGTTTTCTGTCAAACCTCAACATGAATCAGCCACAGGTATATATATATATATATCCCCTCCCTTTTGAACCTCCCTCCCATCTCCCACCCCATCCTACCCCTCTAGTTTGCTACAGAACCCCTGTTTGAGTTTCCTTAGCCATACAGCAAATTCCTGTTGGCTGTCTATTTTACATAGTTTCCATGATTGCATGTTACTCTTTCCATACATCTCACCCTCTCCTCCCCTCTCCCCAAGTCCATAAGTCTATTCTCTATGTCTGTTTCTCCATTGCTGCCTTGTAAATAAATTCTTCAGTACCATTTTTCTATGTTCCCTATATGTGTGTTAGAATATGGTATTTATCTTTCTCTTTCTGACTCACTTCACTCTATATAATAGGTTCTAGGTTTATCCACCTCATCAGAACTGACCACTGAACTCACCTGGGAAGCCCAAGGAAATATGCATCTAGCATGTAATAAAAATAAAGCTTAGTGATCTGATGACTACCATAGCTACTGATATTAAGATGTGCTAAGTCATTTCAGTTGTGTCTGACTCTATGTGACACTATGAACTGTAAACTGCCAGACTCCTCTGTTCGTGGGATTCTCCAGGAGAGAATACTGGAGTGGGTCGCCATGCTCTCCTCGAAGGGATCTTCCCTGATATTAAGATCAGTTCAGTTCAGTTCAGTAGCTCAGTCATGTCCGACTCTTTATGACCCCATGAATCGCAGCACGCCAGGCCTCCCTGTCCATCACCAACTCCTGGAGTTCACTCAGACTCATGTCCATTGATTCAGTGATGCCATCCAGCCATCTCATCCTCTGTCGTCCCCTTCTCCTCCTGCCCTCAATCCCTCCCAGCATCAGAGTCTTTTCCAATGAGTCAACTCTTCGCATGAGGTGGCCAAAGTACTGGAGTTTCAGCTTTAGCATCATTCCTTCCAAAGAAATCCCAGGGCTGATCTCCTTCAGAATAGGCTGAGTTATATTCTCAAATTGATGCAGAAGTGTTTATGACTATGAACCGATTGCTAAATTAGTTTCTGTAAGATCTGTACAACTTAGTAGATGGATGTTAAGGAGTTTAAGAAAAGGATGGAGGAACCTGGATTCAACTACATGGTCTCTGATGATTGTGGTCCAAGAGTGTCTTCCCTCGCAGGACTTTATATTTTGAGGAAACAGTTATGAAAGAAGATGTAACTGAAGATAACTTTATCTGAATAACAGGTATTGTGAACATTATCTTAATAATATGTAGCAGAACATTATAAAACTTACTCTCTTCAGAATGAATTGATGGCATCAAATGACTGCTTTTTCTTGAAGCCTCAAAATATTCAATTCCTAATTCCAGGAATCTAAGATGCTCCCATGTTTGTAGGTGTGATTAGTGAAGGGGTTTGAAGTGGAGAGTATCCTGGATTATTTGGGGGCCCTGAATATAGTCCTACCTACTGAGGCAGATGGAGATTTGACTACAGCAGGTGACGTGAAGCTGACAGCAAGCTGCCGCGATGCAGGCTGTGAGGAGGAAGGAAGGGCTCTTGTGCAGGGAGGTAGGTGACTTCTAGCTGCTGAAAGGGCGAAGAGACCCCCTTCCTAGAGGCTCCAGAAGGACCCAGCCCTGGGCACAGCAGCCTGGTGAGACTGATTTCAGGTTCCCAACTTCAGGGCTGTCAGAGGATACATTGGTATTGTCTCCACCTTTCTGATACTTTGTTATAGAAGTAACAGAAAGTGAAGCCTTCACCTTGGAATCCTCCTCTCCGTGTGTCCTCCCAGCCTGAACTCTTAGCTCTGAACTTGCTCAATCCGTTAGGAACCCCACCCCCTCGTCAAATGATACCCTTAAGCCAGCCCCCCGAATTCATAAATATCCAGCCTTCCCCTGCACCCCGAAACACTGTTAAGACTGTCAACGTAGAACTTCACCTTCTATTCAGTCTGCTTTATTGTTGGAGTGCTTTGGTGCCATTTCTAGGAAGCCTGCATTTCATATGATACAATGAGGAAATCTGAAATAACATTCTGTCTGGATGAATAAAAGGCAATGTGTTGTTATTGTTTTGTAAGTAAATAAAGACTGTCACTGAAGTTATCAGAAAGACTAGGTTTCATAGTTTAAAAGATCTTGGAAGCATTTCATGTGACTGATGCCAATTAATGAGGATTGTAAGAAGATTATTGCTAGATTATTGCTATTTGGTAACTCTGTCCAGGGTCTTTCAGAATAAACAGAAAAAAGACATAGGGTTGAGATTATGAATTACAGAAGAAACAAAAAGATATAGAGACATAATTTAGGATATTATATTTAATATATACATCCCTAGGAGAGAGCATAACTATGGAAGAAAAACAATAATAAATAATAAAATAAAACTAATAAATAATATAATCATAATAAATACATAACAATAGCAAAATAATATATCACTATATAAAATAAAAATAAAATAAAATAATTAAAAATAGAGAAAAATGCATCATAAAAAATTCAAGCAGTGAAAGAATCACATCCTTGTGATGTGGTAAAGAAGGACCATCTTGTCTCAAGGAATACTAATGAAAAATATCAAGGTCAGTACTTAAGGGACAACATTTATACATATTCCAGTTGCTTACAAGGGACATAATCAAATTGGAATCCGAATTCTCCCTCATAAAATTAAATTTTAGAAGGCATTTATTTGATCAGTCTTTACAGACTTCAGAGGAAACAATTGAGGATTCAAAGATTTAAACCCAGTGAACTATAAATTGAAAGAAAGGGCCAAAGAAGAAGTTACCACTTACATACCCTTTTCAAATCATAGTAAGAATGATTCAGCCCAGTAAAGCTGACAGTGGAAGGAAGGAAGTGATGTGAAGAACAGAAGTAATTCCATACTCTTAGCACTTCAATCCAGAAAAAATGGCACCCACTGAGTTTCCAGTATGTCTCAAGGGTCACGGTAATTTATGCCTTATCTAACTCCCAGGAATAAAACAATCAGAAGTACACACAAGATGCATGAAACTTAGGTCACTTTCTGTTCAAGATCACAAACTTAGTGATGGGTGCAGACCAGCTCCCACTCCAGTCTGAATCCACTCTCCCCCTCTGTGTGCTTTTAAAATTTAATTTATATTGGAATATGGTTCATACACAGTGTTGGGTTAGTTTTAGGAACAGCAAAGTGGTTCAGTTATACATATACATGTATTCATTCTCTCTCAGATTCTTTCTTCATATAAGAGTATTAGGTAGAGTTTCCCTGTGCTGTACGATAGGTTCTTGTTGATTATCTCTTTTATACATATTAGTGTGTATATGTCAGTCCCAAGCTCCTAATTTACCACTATCCCCAATGTTTCCACTTTGGTCACTTTAAGTTTGTGGGTTTTTTTTTTTTTAAATTATTTATTGATGGTATCTGGTCCCATCAGTTCATAGCAAATAGATGGGGAAAAGGTGGAAACAGTGGCAGACTTTATTTTTTGGGCTCCAAAATCACTGCAGATGGTGACTGCAGCCATGAAATTAAAAGATGCTTACTCCTTGGAAGGAAAGTTATGAGCAAATTAGACAGCATATTAAAAAGCAGAGACATTACTTTGCCAACAAAGGTCCACCTAGTCAAGGCTATAGTTTTTCCAGTAGTCATGTATGGATGTGAGAGCTGGACTACAAAGAAAGCTGAGTGCTGAAGATTTGATGATTTTGAACTGTGGTGTTGGAGAAGACTTTTGAGAGTCCCTTGGACTGCAAGGAAATCCAACCAGTCCATCCTAAAGGAGATCAGTCTTGGGTGTTCACTGGAAGGACTGATGTTGAAGCTGAAACTCCAATACTTTGGCCACCTGATGCGAAGGGGGAACCCATTTGAAAAGACCCTGATTTTGGGAAAGATTGAGGGCAGGAGGAGAAGGGGATGACAGAGGATGAGATGGTTGGATGGCATCAGCGACTCAGTGGACTTGGGTTTGGGTAGACTCATGTGATGGACAGGGAGGCCTGGCGTTCTGCAGTCCATGGGGTCACAATGAGTTGGACATGACTGAGTGACTGAACTGAACTGATTTATTTAACTGGAGAATAAGTATAATACTGTGATGGGTTTTGCCATATGTCAGTAGGAAACAGCCCCAGGTACACATGTGTCTCCCACCCTGAGCCCCCTCCCACCTTCCTCCCCACCCTCTCCCTCTAGGTTGTCCCAGAGCACTGGCTTTCGGTGTCCTGAGTCATTCATTGAACTCACACTGGTCATGTATTTTACACACGGTAATGTACATGTTTCAGTGCTGTTCTCTCAAATCATCCCACCCTTGCCTTTTCCCACTGAGTCTAAAAGTCTGTTCTTTACATCTGTGTCTCCTTTGCTGCCCTGCACATAGGATGGTCGGTACTGTCTTCCTAAATTGCACATATGTGCATTAATATATAGTATTTGTCTTTCTCTTTCTAACTTACTTCAGAAAGAAATAGGCTTTGTTTTCTAAGATGTGGTACCTATATATAATGGAATATTGATAGATATTATGATATCTATATGATATTATGATAAGATAGAGATTACATTTAATGTGTGAATGGAATATTACATATCTGTACAATATATACAGGCTTTGTTTTCTAACCCTAGCCCTAACCCTAGGCTTTGTTTTCTAAGATGTATTACATAGATACAGTTCAGTATTACTTAGCCATAAAAAAAGAATGAGATAATGGCATTTTCTGCAACATGGTTGGAGTTAGACACTGTCCTGAGTGACGTAAGTTAGAGAAAGACAAATGTTGTGTGATATCACTCATATGGAATCTGAAAAAATGATACAAATGAGCTTAAGCTAAACACTGAGTCACAGACTTTGAAAACCATCCCCCCTACTTCCTTCCATGCATGGAACAGATTCCGGTGGGAATATTTTTCATTAAATAATTAACCTACACTTAGTACAATCATGTTAGCAAATAAGAACCTCTCTGACAAAAGTTAAAGCATCATTTGTGATCTCATTGTCTACAAATTATTGGTAAATATTTAGTGGCAACAACAAAAGGAAATATCTGCCAAGTCCTCTTCTTGTGCTTTTTGTATCTTTACATATAACTGTGTTTGTCCAAATGGAATCATGTTTTACATATTTGGTAATTTGCCTTTTCCTATGGGCTTCCCTGGTGGCTCAGATGGTAAAGAATCTGCCCGAAGTGCTGGAGACCTGGGTTCAATCCTTGTGTTAGGAGGATCCCATGGAGGAGGGCGTGGCAACCTGCTCCAGTGTTCTTGCTTGGAGAATTCCTTTTCCTAGTGTACCAGTCTATAGGAAATAGCTTACAGTCTCTTCAGTTCTTTTCTTTGAAGATAAAATTATGCAGCAACTCTAAAAATACAACTCAACCTGACTTACAAATAATCTAATTAATAATAAGGTATCCTAACACTCTTTTAGTTCTCATCTATATCATTTAAAGAGACCTGACTCATACATCAGCGACCTTCCTCAATGATCAATGCAAAGAAATAGAGAAGAACAACAGAATGGGAAAGACTAGAGATTTCTTCAAGAAAATTCAAGACATCAAGGGAACATTTCATGCAAAGATGGGCTCAATAAAGGACAGAAATGGTATGGACCTAACAAAAGCAGAAGATATTAAGAAGAGGTGGCAAGAATGCACAGAACTATACAAAAAAGATTTTCACAACCCAGATAATCATGATGTTGTGATCACTCACCTAGAGCCAGACATCCTGGAATGCGAAGGCAAGTGGGCCTTAGGAAGCATCATTATGAACAAAGCTAGTGGAGGTGATGGAATTCCAGTTGAGCTGTTTCAAATCCTGACAGATGATGCTGTGAAAGTGCTGCACTCAATATGCCAGCAAATTTGGAAAACTCAGCAGTGGCCACAGCATTGGAAAAGGTCAGTTTTCATTCCAATCCCAAAGAAAGGCAATGCCAAAGAATGCTCCAACTACCGCACAATTGCACTCATCTCACATGCTAGTAAAGTAATGCTCAAATTTCTCCAAGTCAGGCTTCAGCAATACATGAACCGTGAACTCCCTGATGTTCAAGCTGGCTTTAGAAAAGGCAGAGGAACCAGAGATCAAATTGCCAACATCCGCTGGATCATGGAAAAAGCAAGAGAGTTCCAGAAAAACATCTATTTCTGCTTTCTTGACTATGCCAAAGCCTTTGACTGTGTGGATCACAATAAACTGTGGAAAATTCTGAGAGAGATGGGAATACCAGACCGCCTGACCTGCCTCTTTAGAAGCCTGTATGCAGGTCAGGAAACAACAGTTAGAACTGGACATGGAACAACAGACTGGTTCCAAATAGGAAAAGGAGTACGTCAAGGCTGTATATTGTCACCCTGCTTATTTAACTTATATGCAGAGTACATCACGAGAAACCCTGGGCTGGAAGAAGCACAAGCTGGAATCAAGATTGCCGGGAGAGATATCAATAACCTCAGATATGCAGATGACACCACCCTTATGGCAGAAAGTGAAGAGGAACTAAAAAGCCTCTTGATGAAAATGAAAGTGGAGAGTGAAAAAGTTGGCATAAAGCTCAACATTCAGAAAACGAAGATCATGGCATCTGGTCCCATCACTTCAGGGCAAACAGATGGGGAAACAGTGGAAACAGTCTCAGGTTTTATTTTTTGGGGCTCCAAAATCACTGCAGATGGTGACTGCAGCCATGAAATTAAAAGACGCTTACTCCTTGGAAGAAAACTTATGACCAACCTAGATAGCATATTCTAACGCAGAGACATTACTTTGCCAACAAAGGTCCGTCTAGTCAAGGCTAAGGGTTTTCCAGTAGTCATGTATGGATGTGAGAGTTGGACTCTGAAGAAAGCTGAGTGCTGAAGAATTGATGCTTTTGAACTGTGGTGTTGGAGAAGACTCTTGAGAGTCCCTTGAACTGCAAGGAGATCCAACCAGTCCATTCTGAAGATCAGCCCTGGGATTTCTTTGGAGGGAATGATGCTGAAGCTGAAACTCCAGTACTCTGGCCACCTCATGCGAAGAGTTGACTCATTGGAAAAGACTCTGATGCTGAGAGGGATTGGGGGCAGGAGGAGAAGGGGACGACCAAGGATGAGATGGCTGGATGGCATCACCAACTTGATGGACATGAGTCTGAGTAAACTCCAGGAGTTGGTGATGGACAGGGAGGCCTGGCATGCTGTGATTCGTGGGGCCGCAAAGAATTGGAGACAACTGAGTGACTGAACTGAACTGAACTGACTCATACATGGGTGTTGAGTCATGTCCGCGTCTGTGATCCTATGGGCTGTATGTAGCCCACCAGGGTCTTCTGTCCATGTGATTTCCCAGGCAAGAATACTTGAGTGGGTTGCCATTTCCTTCTTCAGAGGATTTTTCTGACCTGTGGATCAAATCTGCATCTCTTGTGTCTCCTGCATTGGCAGGCAGGTTCTTTACCACTAGCGACACCTGGGAAGCCCAAAGAGACCTGAAATCCACCTCCCAAACAGAACAAAGTGTACGTGTGGGTTTGCAGACCCTGGTGTTCTGAGGTGAGGGAGGCCTCTGTACCTCTTGCTCTCTGCCTGCCTACTCTGCAGTTTAAACAGTGCCATTATGGTCTCTGTTTGATTCGAGGTTATCAACAAGCCTGTAGCAGGCAAGGCAAGTGTTCTTTGTTCTACATTACATGTGAAAATGATGACTCAATATTTGCATAACATCCTTGGCTTAATAATTGACAAACCAGAATAATAGTGTTCTGACGTTAAACCCAGTGCTTTCCCTGTATATCTTACTTCTCATTCCTCTTCTCTCTCTTTTTTTAAACTCTTTGTTCTTATATTTTAAAAAATTAATGCTGCTTTCATATCTGCTTGTGTCTCTTTTAAAAAGGTTAAAAAAACCCTAGTGTCCATTACATAGTATAGAGGGAATAAGAGATATCATAACTTCAAATTTTTGAAGGTTAATTGGGAAGCAAATTCAATACAGGATCCATAGTTCAAACTAAAGGAACACGTGGAGTCCTGAATTTTAATCTTAAGATAGAGATTATGTTGCAGTTAATGAGTGAAGAATTGCATTTCATGGATTTATTATAACAGTTTCTACAAAATGAGGCTAATCCTAGATGAATGGTGATTTCAGCCACTCTACACTAATTTTATATTTTTAGAGGTTGGTAACCAGCAGTCTTGGGAGCAACCCCACATCCAAGGAGTTGTGGCTCCCTGGGCACAGGAGGGCTGAGAGGAGCTACTCCACTTTCAAGGTCAGGAGGGGCAACAGTGAGAAGATACCCCTCATCCAAGGTAAGGAGCAGTGGATGCACTTTGCTGGAGCAGCTGTGAAGAGATACCCCACGTCTAAGGTAAGAGAAACCCAAGTAAGACAGTAGGTGTTGCGAGAGGGAATCAGAGGGCAGACACACTGAAACCATAATCACAGAAAACTAGTCAATCTAATCACATGGACCACAGCCTTGTCTAACTCAGTGAAACTAAGCCATGCCCTGTGGGCCACCCAAGACTGGCAGGTCATGGTGGAGAGGTCTGACAGAATGTGGTCCACTGCAGAAGGGAATGGCAAACCACTTCAGTATTCTTGCCTTGAAAACCCATGAATAGTATGAAAGGCAAAACGATAGGATATTGAAAGAGGAACTCCCCAGGTCAGTAGGTGCCCAATATGCTACTGGAGATCAGTGGAGAAATAACTCCAGAAAGAATGAAGGGATGGCTCCAAAGCAAAAACAATACCCAGTGTGGATGTGACTGGTGACAGAAGCAAGGTTTGATGCTGTAAAGAGCAATATTGCGTAGGAACCTGGAATGTCAGGTCCATGAATCAAGGCAAATTGGAAGTGGTCAAACAGGAGATGGCAAGAGTGAACATCGACATTCTAGTAATCAGCAAACTAAAATGGATTGGAATGAGTGAATTTAACTCAGATGACCATTATATCTACTACTGCGGGCAGGAATCCCTTAGAAGAAATGGAATAGCTATCATGGTCGACAAAAGAGTCCGAAATGCAGTACTTCGGTGCAATTTCGAAAGCGACAGAATGATCTCTGTTCATTTCCAAGGCAAACCATTCAATATCAGGGTAATCCAAGCCTATATCCCAACCAGTAATGCTGAAGAAGCTGAAGTTGAACGGTTCTATGGAGACCTACAAGACCTTATATAACCAACACCCAAAAAAGATGTTCTTTTCATTATAGGGGACTGGAATGCAAAAGTAGGAAGTCAAGAAACACCTGGAGTTAACAGGCAAATTTGGCCTTGGAATACGGAATGAAGCAGGGCAAAGTCTAACAGAGTTTTGCCAAGAGAACACACTGGTCATAGCAAATAGCCTCTTCCAACAACACAGGAGAAGACTCTACACATGGCCGTCACCAGATGGTCAACGCCTAAATCAGATTGAATATATTCTTTGCAGCCAAAGACAGAGAAGCTCTATACAGTCAGCAAAAAATCTCAAACAACTAAACCAACACCTAATGAACTAGAAAATAAGAACAAATACAACCCAAAGTTAGTAGATGGAATGGAAATCATAAAGATCAAAGGAGAAATGAATGAAATGGCTACTAAAAAGCAATACATGATTAATGAAACTAAAAGATGGTTCTTTGAAAAGATATACAAAAATGTATTTAGCCAGACTCATCAAGTAAAAAAGAGAAAGTGCCTGAAATCAGTAATGTCAGGAACGAAAGGGAAGTTACAACTGAAACCACAGAAATACAAAGAATAGCAAGAGATTATTATAAACAATTATACATCAATAAAATGAACAACCTAGAAGAATTGGACAAATACCTAGAAATGTACACTCTCTCAAGACTAGAAAAGAAGAAATCAAAAGTATGAACAGACTAATTGCCAATAAGGAAATTGAATCATTCATTAAAAAAAAAAAAAAAAAAAACCCTCCCAACATACATAAGTCCAGGATCAGACATTTACAGGTTAATTCCATTAAACATTTAGAGAAGAATCAACATCTGTCCTTCTCAGACTATTCCAGAAAATTTTAGAGGAAGGAGTACATCCAAACTCATTCTACAAAACCAGCATCACCCTAATAGTAAAACCAGACAAAGATATCACAAAAAAAGAAAACTATGGACCAATAACACTGATGAACATAGAGGCAAAAATTCTCAACAAAATACTAGCAAACCAAATCTAACAATTAAGAGGTTCATATACTGTGATCAGGTGGGATCACAGAGATGCAAGGATTTTTCAATATCAACAAATCAGTCAATGTGATACACTACATTAACAAAGAGTAAAAATCATATGATCATTTCAATAGATGCGGAAAAACAGCTGAAAATTTTCAATATTTATTTATGATAAAACCTCTCACAAAGTGAGTATAAAGGGAACATATCTTAACATAATAAAATACATATATGACTAGCTTTAAGCTAACATCATAGTCAATGCCAAAAAGCTAAAAGCACTTTTTCAAGAGAAAGAACAGGCTAAAAATGCCCATTATTGCCAGTTTCTATCTAACATAGTATTGGAAGTCCTAGCCACAAAAAATGAGACGAGAAAAAAATATATAAGTAATCAAAATTGGAAAATAAATAAAAGTGTCACTGTTTGCAGATAACATACTATATAAATAGAAAATCCTAAGGATACCAGTAAAAAACTACTAGAACTCACCAATGAATTTAATAAAATTACAGGATATAAAATTAATATACAGAAATATGTGGTATTTCTATACACTAAATTATCAGAAAGAAAAAAAATCTAGAAAGTCCCACTCACAATTGCATCAAAAAATAATAAAATACCTGGGAATAAAACTAACGAAGGAAGTAAAAGACCTGTACTTGGAAAACTGTAAGATAACTGATGGAAAGGTATTGAAGGTTACAAAAACAGATGGAAAGATACACTGTACTTCTAGACTGGGAGAACTGATATTGTTAAAATTACCATAATACCCAAGACAATCTTCTGATCCAATGCAATCCCTACCAAAATACCAAGGAATTTTTCACAGAACCAGAACAAATAATTTTAAGACAAAACTTTCTTGAGAAAAAAGAACAGGCTGAAAGAAGAGCAATTTCAAACTATAGTGCAAGTTGATTTCAAACTATAGGACAAAGCTATGGTAATGAAAACAGTATGGTACTGGCAGGAAAACAGACATACAGATCACTGAAGTAGAATAGACAGCCCAGAAATTAATTCACACTTCAGTCAGTTCAGTTCAGTCGCTCAGTCATGTCCGACTCTGCAACCCCGTGAATCGCAGCACGCCAGGCCTCCCTGTCCATCACCAACTCCCAGAATTTACACAAACTCATGTCCATCGAGTCAGTGATGCCATCTAGCCATCTCATCCTCTGTCGTCCCCTTCTCCTCCAGCCCCCAATCCCTCCCAGCATCAGAGTCTTTTCCATTGAGTCAACTCTTCACATGAGGTGGCCAAAGTACTGGAGTTTCAGCTTTTGCATCAGTCCTTCCAATGAACACCCAGGATTGGTCTCCTTTAGGATGGACTGGTTGGATCTCCTTGCAGTCCAAGGGACTCTCAAGTCTTCTCCAACACCACAGTTCAAAAGCATCAATTCTTTAGCACTCAGTTTTCTTCATAATCCAACTCTCACATCCATACATGACCACTGGAAAAACCATAGCCTTGACTAGATGGACCTTAGTCGGCAAAGTAATGTCTCTGCTTTTGAATATGCTGTCTAGGTTGGTCATAACTTCCTTCCAAGGAGTAAGCATCTTTTAATTTCATGGCTGCATTCACCATCTGCAGTGATTTTGGAGCCCCCCAAAAGTAAAGTCTGACACTGTTTCCACTGTTTCCCCATCTATTTCCCATGAAGTGATGGGACCAGATGCCATGATCTTAGTTTTCTGAATGTTGACTTATATAGGCAGTTAGTCTATGGGAAAGTAAACAAGAATATACAAAGACAAAAAGACTCTTCAGCAAATAAGTCTTGGGAAAACTGGACAGTTACATGCAAGACTTACACTGACCTACTTTCTCGTACCATATTCAAAGTAAATTCAGAACTAATTAAAGACTTAAATGTAAGACATAAAACTATAAATCTTCTAGAAGACATAAAAGTATCTCTTTGACTTCAATCTAAGCAATAATTTTTTGTATATTTCTCCCCAAGCAAGGGAAACAGCAGCAAAAATAAACAAATGGGACTGTAACAAACTAAAAATCTTCAGAGAAGGAAACTATCAACAAAATTAAAGGGCCACCTACCGAATGAGAAAAGATACCTGCAAACAATATATTAAACAAGGGGTTCTATTTCCATCATTATTTGATTCATCTCCAACTTGTTCGCAAGCACCAATAAATTATAGTGTCCATAGGCTTTTTTTCACCATTGTGTCCCAAGGACCGAGCAGAATGCCCTCATAAAGTAGAGAATTGAGCACTTGCTTTGCACAATATTCTCTTCTCTTTGCGTGATTGGATCGGTCCCACCCTCAGTTCTCGGATTGGGTACCACCTCTTCCAGGATGCCTCCTGAGTGGCCTCTTTGTTATCATCTTTCTCAGTCTTCACTTTATTTCCTTCACAGCACTTACTAACTTTGCCTCATTTTGTCTAGTTGACTCTAGTTCTTTCATCTTTTGTTCTCTCTGTATGTGCTGTCGTGCGCGGTCATGTCTGACTCTTTGCAATCCCATGAGCCCACCAGGCTCCTCTGTCCATGGGATTTTCAAGGCAAAGAATACTGGAGTGGGTTGCCATGTCATACTCCAGGGGATCTTCCCGACCCAGGGATAGAGCCCACATCTTATCACTGTGCCACCTGGGAAGCCCTCTTGACTTAAGTTATTACACTTGAGAGTGGGGTCTCTGTTGGTCTGTTTTGTTCCCTGTTGCATCCATAGCATATATCACCTTACCTGGTACCTTTCACTCGAGAGGTTTAATCTACCTAGAGACCTTCTCTAGCCCTACTTAAAGTAACTTCTCCCAGCCAATCATCCTAGCTGATTTTCTCTTTGGCACTAATCATTTTCTGAAATTATTGTTTGTGTGTTTGTGCTACATTCAAACTGTAAACTTCATGAAGGTAGAGCCTAGAACTAGATCAACTTGGAGATACTACTGTATGGCCAATGTGGAAAAGAGGGGCTGACATGACAAATTGCCATGTGTACAAACATTTAGCCAATAAAAGATGATGTCATGAAAGGAAAGACAAGTTACATTAAAAAAAAAAAAGCAGTAGTTAAGACTGAGATGACTGGGGCTTGGCAGCTACTTTCCCACTTATATATTATAGTAAGTAAGTCAAATACCTTTTCTGAACCTCAGTTTCCATAACTGCAAAATGGAAAAAGGAAAACTCACCTTGTACCATTATTTTAAAGATAAAACAAAGAAACATACGTAAATAACTATGCTGTTGCAGAGCCTGTTTCATTAGCTCATTGAATAGTGGCTGTTTGTCATAACAGTTCATGCTTCAGTGCCTGGCTGGAGGGATGGCAAGCAGAATGTTTAATAATATTAGTAAAAGGAAATCCATTTCCTTACATTTAAATAACTTTAGAGGGCATATCTTTATTTTGGATCATAGAATGTGTAACCTATAGATAATGCTATATACTTGTCAGTGAGGGCATACTAAATCATAATCATTGGCTTGAAAAAGAAAACTAGAAAAATCTTGAGAAATCTGTATGCAGGTCAGGAAGCAATGGTTAGAACTGGACATGGAACAACAGACTGGTTCCAAATAGGAAAAGGAGTATGTCAAGGCTGTATACTGTCACTCTGCTTATTTAACTTATATGCAGAGTACATCATGAGAAACGCTGGACTGGAAGAAACACAACCTGGAATCAATATTGCCAGGAGAAATATCAATAACCTCAGATATGCAGATGACACCACCCTTATAGAAAAGGCAGAGGAACCAGAGATCAAATTGCCAACATCTGCTGGATCATGGAAAAAGCAAGACTTCCAGAAAAACATCTCTTTCTGCTTTCTTGACTATGCCAAAGCCTTTGACTGTGTGGATCACAATAAACTGTGGAAAATTCTGGAAGAGATGGGAATACCAGACCACCTGACCTGCCTCTTGAGAAACCTGTATGCAGGTCAGGAAGCAACAGTTAGAACTGGACATGGAACAACAGACTGGTTCCAAATAGGAAAAGGAGTACGTCAAGGCTGTATATTGTCACCCTGCTTATTTATATGAAGAGTACATCATGAGAAACGCTGGGCTGAAGAAGCACAAGCTGGAATCCAGATTGCTGGGAGAAATATCAATAACCTCAGATATGCAGATGACACCACCCTTATGGCAGAAAGTGAAGAGGAACTAAAAAGCCTCTTGATGAAAGTGAAAGAGGAGAGCGAAAAAGTTGGCTTAAAGCTCAACATTCAGAAAACGAAGATCATGGCATCTGGTCCCATCACTTCAGGGCAAATAGATGGGGAAACAGTGGAAACAGTGTCAGGTTTTATTTTTGGGGGCTCCAAAATCACTGCAGATGGTGACTGCAGCCATGAAATTAGAAGACACTTACTCCTTGGAAGGAAAGTTATGACCAACCTAGATAGCATATTCTAACACAGAGACATTACTTTGCCGACTAAGGTCCGTCTAGTCAAGGCTATGGTTTTTCCTGTGGTCATGTATGGATGTGAGAGTTGGATTATGAAGAAAGCTGAGCGCCGAAGAATTGATGCTTTTTGTGGTGTTGTAGTAGACTCTTGAGAGTCCCTTGGACTGCAAGGAGATCCAACCAGTCCATCAGAAAGGAAATCTGTCCTGGGTGTTCTTTGGAAGGAATGATGCTAAAGCTGAAACTTAATACTTGGCCACCTCATGTGAAGGAAAAGACTCTGATGCTGGGAGGGTTTGGGGGCAGGAGGAGAAGGGACCGACAGAGGATGAGATGGCTGGATGGCATCACCAACTCAATGGACATGAGTTTTAGTACACTCCGGGAGTTGGTGATGGACAGGGAGGCCTGGCATGCTGCAATTCATGGGGTCACAAAGAGTCGGACACGACTGAGTGACTGAACTGAACAGAACTGAACCAGCAGTCTCAAAGCACAGTAATCTGTTTCACAAACAGAAACAGGCTCCTGGTGATTAGAAATTCCTTACCTTTGTAACAGAGATCAGTGATAACTTTATCAGGTAAAGTGCCTGTTCTTGAAACGTTAATGAGAAAAAGAGTGGCTTTTCTGGGCTACCATTTTACTTCCTTTAAACCCTGAAAGACTGTTGTGGAAAAAGAATCATGATACTCTTTTCCCACCAGATTTTACCTTTCTATTAATGCTTGATTCTGGCTGGGTTGACATTTGTTTTTCTTTTTTCTAAGTTAATATTAACTAAAGCAAGAGAATATGGTTTTTAAAGAATTCTCAGCTAAATAAAATTCTGGATGGATAATCTGTAAATAAGTTGTTTAGCTATAAAATGAAGGAAATTTGTATTTCTTTATTAAGGAAAATTTAAGGCAAATATTTTAGGATTTCATAATAATTTCGATAGATATAACATATGACTAATACATTTAACACAGTTAAAGTAATGGCCTGTTTAGGGCAATTTTTGCTTTGAATTATTTTTAATAAGTATCCTGCAAAGCAGTTTTGCTTCATTCTGTGAATGAAGATGTATACATCTAAAACAAAGCAAAACAAACACACACAAAAACACAAAAGCAGAGAATGTTAGTGAAGATAAAATATGGAGTCATAGTAAAGGTGGAAGCCATTCATTACTACAAGATTTCTTTATAGACATTAGCTGTGCTTTTGCCATCATTGTGCTGAGGATGAAGAAGACAAAAGGACCACTTGGTACCTTGACTGGTTTTATATCAGTTGGTTCACAGGTCTCTACTTCCTTAATGAAAGTCATGATGGTGTCATAGTAATGGATCAGGGAGATATTAGTTAAGTTCACAGTTAGATAAAGTACTTTTAAATTGTGTAAAAAACCAAGAGTGTTCCAGAAAAACTTCTACTTCTGCTTTATTGATTACACCAAAGCCTTTGACTGTGTGTATCACAACAAACTGCAGAAAATTCTTCAAGAGATGGGGGTACCAGGCCGCCTTACCTGCATCCTGAAAAATCTATATGTAAGTCAAGAAGCAACAGTTAGAACTGTACTTGGAACAACAGACTGGTTCCAAATCAGGAAAGGAGTATGTCAAGGCTGTATATTGTCACACTGCTTATTTAACTTATATGAGAAATGCTGGGCTGGATGAAGCAAAACTGGAATCAAGATTGCCAGGAAAAATATCGATAACCTCAGATACACATATGACACCACCTGTGTGGCAGAAAGGGAAAAAGAACTAAAGAGCCTCTTAATGAAAGTGGAAGATGAGAGTGAAAAGATTGGTTTAAAACTTAACATCAGAAAACTAAGCTCATGGCATCTGGTCCCATCACTTCATAGCAAATAGATGGGAAAACAGTGGAAACAGTGAGAGATTTTATTTTGGGGGGCTCCAAAATCACTGCAGATGGTGACTGCAGCCATGAAATCAAAAGACGCTTGTTCCTTGGAAGAAAAGCTTTGACAAACCTAGACAGCATATTAAAAACCAGAGACATTTCTTTGCCAACAAAGGTCCGTCTAGTCAAAGCTATGGTTTTTCCAGTAGTCATGTATGCATGTGAGAGTTGGACTACAAAGAAAGCTGAGTGCTGAAGAATTGATGTTTTTGAACTGTGGTGTTGGAGAAGACTCTTGAGAGTCCCTTGGACTGCAAGGAGATCCAACCAGTCCATCCTAAAGGAAATCAGTCCTGAATATTTATTGGAAAGACTGATGCTGAAGCTGAAAACTAATACTTTGGTCATCTGATGCAATGAACTGACTTATTGGAAAAGACCTTGATGCTGGGAAAGATTGAAGTTAGGAGAAGAAAGGGATGACAGAAGATGAGATGGTTGGATGGCATCACTGACTTGACAGACATGAGTTTGAGCAAGCTCCAGGAGTTGGTGATGGACAGGGAAGTCTGGTGTGCTGCAATCCATGGGGTCACAAAGAGTTGGACACAACTGGGCAACTGAACTGAACTGAACTAAACTAAATTGTTTAAAGTATTTAAAGGTAATTTTTAATTTCTCAAGAATACCTGGTTTAATTGGATTTAAATAGTGTTATGCTTTTAATTGAAAAAGTTGATCAGTGTTCTGACAAATAGCGATCAATATAAGTGATCTCATTGTGAAGAAAAGATCTCAGAACTCTCAAATGTTTAGGAAGGAAAAGATAATTCAGAATCTAATTTTATGGTAAATTTGCCCCTGTTTTTAATCTTCATAGTAACCTGTCAGCCAAGTGTCAAACCCCACAGTGATACTAGGATGTATTCAGAAAATGACAGCCACCTGCTCCAATGGGGGATCCAGTTTTATTTCATTTTTCAAAATAATACTCAATTGGTCACTTTTATACTTTAAACTGTTGGTAATGCACCTACAGTTTTCCTAATAGGTACTTAAGTACAGTGCTTTTTTTTGCTATAAATTGCATGTAGCATGTTTTTATATTACTTTTCTTACTTTAAAAATGTAATAGCTACAGAAATGTAAGTGTTAAAGCAGTGCTAGTATTAAGATAATTTGAAAAACTTGAGAACATGTGTTGAGGAGACTAAAATCCATCAACATTCATGTGATGTTTTACATTATAGGAAAGATTTCTGCCACATAAATATGGGTGTGTTGGATAGGAGTCTGCTGTGGGCTGCACCACAGGAGGCATGTATTAATCTTTCTGGAAAGTGAAGGTTGGTAGAGATAGATACTCATTTGATAGACAAACCATAGGGAAAAAGTGGCAAGGAGTCAAGATATTTACATAACACTAATAGTGGGATTTGGGGCTTCTCTGGTGGCTCAGTGGTAAACAACCCACCTGTCACTGTAGGAGATTAAAGTTCAATGCCTGGGTCTGAAAGATCCCTTGGAGAAGGAACTGGAAATCTACTCCAGTATTCTTGCCTGGAGAATCCCATGGACAGAGGAGCCTGGTGGGCTACAGTCCACAGGCTCACAAAGAGTCAGACACAACTTAGCAATTAAACAACAGCAACATAATAGCAGGATTTTAACACTGGTTGCTTCATTGTGCCGTTTTCACTGAGGCTGTAATTTTCTGGCAATGCAGTGGCCACCATTGGCGTCCACACTGCAGAGTGAAGTGGAGCACCTGGCTGGGGCTGCAGAGAAGGTTCTAGATGCCTGTTTTGGAACTCAGCCACTCAGCAACCTAGGAGAGGGGAAGAGTCTCTAAATTAGAGGTGGGATTATTTGGTTGGAGGTGACAGCGTCCTGAGACCCTCTGCGCTGCCATGGGAACCAAGGTGAAGGGTTCCAGGGTGGGGGTGTCTTTACCAAGGGAGCTGCTACTGAACTTGAACGTGACCATGGAGTCCTGACTGCACAGCGACTCCCACTGGACAGTGCCTAAAGCTGAGACTGCCCAGCTGCCCGAGGTGGGGAGGGCGGCTTTCCTGGGACTCCAGCCCCAAGTGTTTATTCCGTCTGGAGTTGGAGGGGAGGTAGCTGTGAGTGCGTTTACCACCAGCCGAGTGAGGGCCACAAAGCAGGTGGATTAATCCCAAATTAATCTGAAGGGCTCTGGCTCCATGTCTTCCTTCAGGGGGCAACAGGAACTTTGAAAGCAGACAGATACACAAACCTACCACAGTGGCCCCAGAGGCATCCTCCGTGGCCACAGGGCATCTTGACTGCACGTTACTTAAACACCCTTGATCCACACACTGTGGAGCTTATATAGATGCTGTGTTCACCTGAGTTATTTTGAAGAATGAGGTATCATGTCAATCAGAGATAGTTGCTTTTTTATTGAAGTATATAGTTGATTTACAATGTTGTGTTTCAGTTGTATAGCAAAGTAATTCATTTATAAGTACACATATGTCTTTTTATTTTTTTAAGGTTCTTTTCCCTTATCAGTTCAGTTCAGTTCAGTCACTCAGTCATGTCTGACTCTTTGCAACCCCATGGACTGCAGTATGCCAGGCCTCCCTGTCCATCACCAACTCCTGGAGTTTACTCAAATTTGTGTCCATTGAGTCGGTGCTGCCATCTAACCATCTCATCTCGGCTGTCCCCGTCTCCTCCCACCTTCAATCTTTCCCAGCATCAGGGCCTTTTCCAATGAGTCAGTTCTTTGCATCAGGTGGCTGAAGTATTGGAGTTTCAGCTTCAACATCAGTCCTTCCAATGAACACCGAGAACTGATCTTCTTTAGGATGGACTGATTGGATCTCCTTGCAGTCCAAGGGATTCTCAAGAGTCTTCTCCAACACCACAGTTCAAAAGCATCAATTCTTTGGCGCTCAGCTTTCTCCACAGCCCAACTCTCACATCCATACATGACTACTGGAAAATCCATAGCTTTGACTAGACGGACCTTTGTTGGCAAAGTAATGTCTCTGCTTTTTAATATGCTGTCTAGGTTGGTCACAACTTTTCTTCCAAGGAGCAATTGTATTTTAATTTCATGGCTGCAGTCACCATCTGCAGTGATTTTTGAGCCCCCAAAATAAGGTCTCTCACTGCTTCCATCGATTCCCCATCGATTTGCCATGAAGTGATGGGACCAGATGCTATGAGCTTAGTTTTCTGAATGTTGAGTTTTAAGCCAACTTTTTCACTCTCCTCTTTCACTTTCATCAAGAGGCTCTTTAGTTCTTCTTTGCTCTCTGCCATAAGGGTGGTGTTATCTGCATATCTGAAGTTATTGATATTTCTCCCAGCAATCTTGATTCCAGCTCGTGCTTCATCCAGCCCAGCATTTCTCATGATGTACTCTGCATCATAGGCTAACATCATCATAAGTTAAATAAGCAGGGTGACAATATACAGGCTTGATATTCTCCTTTCCCAATTTGGAACCAGTCTATCGTTCCATGTCCAGTTCTAACTATTGCTTCCTGACCTTCATAGATATCTCAAGAGGCAGGTCATGTGGTCTGGCATTCTCATCTCTTGAAGAATTTTCCACAGTTTGTTGTGATCTGCACAGTGAAAGGCTTTGGCATAGCCAATAAAGCATAAGTAAATGTTTTTCTGGAACTCTCTTGCATTTTTGATGATCCAATGGAATTTGGCAATTTGATCTCTGATTCCTCTGCCTTTTCTAAATCCAGTTTGAACATCTGAAAGTTCACAGTTCACATACTGTTGAAGCCTGGCTTGGAGAATATTGAGCATTACTTTACTAGCATGTGAGATGAGTGCATTTGTGCAATAGTTTGACCATTCTTTGGCATTGTCTTTCTTTGGGACTGGAATGAAAACTGACCTTTTCCAGTGCTGTGGCCACTGCTGAGTTTTCCAAATTTGCTGGCATATTGAGTGCAGCACTTTCACAGCATCATCTTCCAGGATTTGAAATAACTCAACTGGAATTCCATCACCTCCACTAGCTTTGTTCGTAATGGTTCCTAAGGCCCACTTGACTTCACATTCCAGGGTGTCTGGCTCTAGGTGAGTGATCACATTATCATGATAATCTAGGTTGTGAAGATCTTTTTTGTACAGTGCTTCTGTGTATTCTTGGCACCTCTTCTTCATATCTTCTACTTCTGTTAGGTCCATACTTCTACTTCATATCTTCTACTTCTGTTAGGTCCATACCATTTCTGTCCTTTATTGAGCCCATCTTTGCATGAAGTGTTCCCTTGGTATCTCTAATTTCCTTGAAGAGATCTCTAGTCTTTCCCATTCTGTTGTTTTCCTCTATTTCTTTGCATTGATCACTGAGAAGGCTTTCTTATCTCTCCTTGCTATTCTTTGGAACTCTGCTTTCAAATGAGTATATCTTTCCTTTTATCCTTTCCTTTATGAAGTGAAGTGAAGTGAATTCGCTCAGTCGTGTCCAACTCTTTGTGACCCCATGGACTGTAGCCCACCAGGCTCCTCCCTCCATGGGATTCTCCAGGCAAGAGTACTGGAGTGGGTTGCCATTTCCTTCTCCAGGGCATTTTCCTGACCCAGGGATCAAACCCAGGTCTCCTGCATTCCAGGCAGACACTTTAACCTCTGAGCCACCACGGAAGCCCCCCTTTCCTTTATATAGGTTATTACAAATTATTGAGTGTAGTTGCTTGTGCTATACAATAGGTTCTTTTTGGTTACCTATTTTATATGTAGTAGTGTTTTATATGTAGTAGTATTTTAATCCCAATCTCCTAATTTATCCCTCCTTCCCCCTTTGCCCCCAGTAACCATAAGTTAGTTTTTATGTCTGTGAGTCTGTTTCTGTTTTGTAAATAAATTCATTTGTGTCATTTTTGTTTTAGATTACACATATTTGTGATACCATATATTATTTGTCTTTCTCTGTCTGAGTTAGTGTGATAATCTCTGGGTCCACCCATGTTCCAGCAAATAGCATTACTTTATTCTTTTTACAGCTGAGTAATATTCCATTGTTTATATGTACCATATCCCCTTTATCCATTCATCTGTTGGTTAATGCTTAGGTTGTTTCCATGTCTTGGCTGTTGTAAATAGTGCTGCTCTGAACACTGGGGGTGTATCCTATTCTTCATTATAACCAGTAGCTTCAACCTGTAACTCCACTTAGGTTTTCATTGTTCTTCTGAGAGTTTCATGGGACTCTACCATTTTTGAGAATCAACTTTATATAAAATTAGAAATGTTAACTTTGTTGAGATGTAAAATGAAAACTGTAAGTCTTATAAGTAACCACAGATAAATTTGTAATACTTTCCATTTTTTATCTCAGAAATTAATAATAAATGCTTTAAAATATTGCTGATCTGTAATTGTTTCTACTGTGTAACATTAACAGTTGATCACTGAGCATAACAGTTTTCAAGACTTTATGGAATTTTTCTGATCAAATCAGGCAGGAAGAACAAAGTCGACTATCTCCTTAGTTTCTTTCTACTATTAAAGGAACACTTATAGCATTAAATGCAGATGTTAGAAAAAATTATCAAATTAAAAATTTAAGACTTCATGATAAAAATAGGAAAGATAGTGGAAGATTACACTAAAATTAACAGAAAGTAGGAAATGATAAAGACAAAGTAGAAATCAATAACAGAGAAGGCAATGGCACCCTACTCCAGTACTCTTGCCTGGAAAATCCATGAACAGAGGAGCCTGGTAGGCTGCAGTTCATGGGGTCACTAAGAGTCGGACACGACTGGGCGACTTCACTTTCACTTTTTACTTTACTTTCATGGATTGGAGAAGGAAATGGCAGTTCATGCCAGTGTTCTTGCCTGGAGAATCCCAGGGGCGAGGAAGCCTGGTGGGCTGCCGTCTATGGGGTCGCACAGAGTCGGACACGACTGAAGCGACTTAGCAGCAGCAGCAGCAGCAGAAATCAATAAAACTGAAGAGAAAAATACATGAAAGAAATGAAATCATAAGCTTGTATTCTGAACAACAATAGAATTGGTAAAACTCCAGCCAGGCTGACAAAAACAGAAAAAATACAAACTATAAATATGAATATAGCTGAGACATCATTACAAAAAAGGAGTGTTAAGAACAATTCCATGCCCATAAATATGATAATTTAAATTCCTTTTCCTTGGTAGACAAAAACTATCAAGCTTTATTCAAGAAAAACAAATAAGATGAATAGCCAGATCCTATTCACTTTCCCAAATTCATAGTTAGCATTGCATCAAGAGGAAGAACTTCAGGCACATAGTTTCACTGGAGATTTTTATCAATCATTCAAGGAATAAATAATAGTCAATTTCACAAATTCTCTTATAAGAAATAGAGAACACTTTCTACCTCATTCTGTGGAGCCAGAATTGCACTAACCCCAAACCTAACCATTACAAGAAAAGAAAATTACAGAACAGTAACTTAGTAGGTGATTGCAGCTGTGAAATTAAAAGACAATTGCACCTTGGAAGAAAAGCTATGACAAACCTAGACAGTGTGTTAAAAAGAAGAGACATCATTTTGCCTACCAAAGTCAGTCTAGCCAAAGCTATAGTTTTTCCAGCAGTCATGTATGGATGTGAGAGTTGGCCCATAAAGAAGGCTGAGTGCTGAAGAATTGATGCTTTGAACTGTGGTGTTGGAGAAGACTCTTGAGAGTCCCTTGGATTGCAAGGAGATCCAACCAGTCAATGCTAAAGGAAGTTAACCTTGAATATTCATTGGAAGGACTGATGCTGAAGCTGAAGCTCCAATACTTTGACCACCTGATGTGAAGAACTGGCACATTGGAAAAGACCCTGGTGCTGGGAGAGATTGAAGGCAGGAGAAGGGGGTGGCAGAGGATTAAATGGTTGGATGGCATCACCGACTCAATGGACGTGAGTTTGAGCAAACACCGGAGATAGTGAAGGACAGGGAAGCCTGGCATGCTGCAGAACCTGGGGTCACAAAGAGTCAAACACAACTTAATGAGTGAACAACAACAACTCTTAGTAACATAGATGCAAAAGTGCCCAATCTAAGAAAATCCAGTGCAGCAATATGTAAAAACAATAAGTAGCATGACCAAATAAGGATTATTCCAAGAATGCAAGACTGATTTGATGTTCACAAATCAATTGGTTTATTTTATTATACCAGAAATCAAAGGAACTGAAACAGCTGAAACAGATTTGAAAAAGAAAAACATAATTAGAGGAATAATGCTGATTTTAAGAATTATTATGAAGTCACAGTATGAATGAGATTGTGATATTGGCTAATGTTCTAGAAAATAAGATGAATGGGACAGAATAGAGAATGAAGTAACAGACAAATAATCTTGAGTAAGATGTAAAAGCAGTTCAATGGAGAAAGAATAATTTTCCCAAGAAATGGGCCTATAGAAAATGAACATCAATATGCTAAAAATTTAAGCTTGACTTATACCTCCCACCATATACAAAAATTAACCCTCACTTTATCTTAGGCCTAAATAGAAATGTTAAGTGTGTGAAATACCTGGAAAATATAGAAGAAAATCTCCATGACTTCGGGTTAGTCAAAACTTTTTAGTCATGACAACAAAAATGTAATCTATAAAGACAAAAAGATAAATTGAACTTTGTCAAAACTGAAAACTTTTGTTCTGTGAAGTATGTTAAAAAATGAAGACAGGGAACTCCCTGGTTGTTCAGTGGTTAGGACTGCATGCTTCCATCGCAGGGAGCATGGGTTTGAAACCTGGTTGGGAACCTAAGATTCCACAAGCCATGTGGTTTGGTGAGGGGAGGGGGGAAAGGACAAGTGACAGAATAGGAGAAAATATTTGTAAATCATTCCCTCATGGGTCAGTGGTAAAGAATCTGCCAGCGATACAGGAGACCTGGGTTCAATTCCTGGGTTGGCAAGATCCCCTGGAGAAGGGAATGGCAACCCAACTCCAGTGGTCTTGCCTGGAGAATCCCATGGACAGAGGAGCCTGGGAGGCTACAATCCATGGGGTCACAAAGAGTCAACACAACTGAGCGACTAACACTTAAAGATACTAAGAGATAAGCAGACACATTTTCAATGACGGTATGGTAAATAAGTATATGAAAAACTGTTGACATCATTTAGTTAAAAAGTTTGACATAAAGTGACAGTGAGATATTGCTGCATACATTGCTGGGTGGAAGGCAAAACTGTGGGCCGCTGAGGAATAACAACTGGGCAGTTTCTTATAAAGTTTAAACACAGTCTTATCATACAGCCTGATGATCTCAGTCCTAGCTATTTGTCTAAAAGCAATGGAACCCTATGTTTATTCAAAAACCTTAATTTAAGTGTTCTTAGAAGCTTTATTTGTAATTGCTAAAAGTTGAAAACAAGCCAGATGTCCTTCAAACTGAATAGATAAACAGACTGCAGAACACCCATTCAATACTGCTTTCCAGCCACAAAACGACAACCTCTGAGTCATTCAACAAATTTGATACATGTTAAATGCATTCTACTAAGTGAAAGAAGCAAAATCCAAAAGATTTTATAGTCTGTGATTCCATTTATGTGAAAATCTGGAAACTCTAGTAGAACTAGAGTAATGGTAACTAGGTCAGTGTTTGCCAGGGTTTGAGGGCTGGGGTCTTTGTTAACTCCTGACAGGAAGTGTGTACAGTGTTTGGGGTGATGGAAGTGTCTATAAGGAAATATACTGGATCCATAACTCAAAACTCTTCCAACTGTATACTGCAAAGAACATATTTTACCACACATGAATTTAACAAAATGAGCTATGATGGAGAGGAACCTGACAGGGGACACAGATTGTAGCAAAGTTGTTTAAATTGCACATGAACCTTGTAACCACAGTCAAGTGGATTGGGAGAAAGAAAGAGCCCAAAGTAACTTGGGAAAACAGCATTTGACCAGAAACTGACCCTCAGGATGAAAGGAACCCAGATAGTGTCCTCTTCCTGGCAGTTTACCATGTGTTAAATGTCATGGACATGTGTTTGCATGCGTGTGTGCTCAGTTGCTCAGTCATGTCCAACTCTTTGCAACCCCATGGAGTGCAGCCCTCCAAGCTTCTCTGTCCATGGCATCCTCCAGGCAAGAATACTGGAATGGGTTGCCATTTCCCTCTCCAGGGGATCTTCCTGACCCAGGGCTCGAACCTGCATCTCCTGAATTGGCTGGCAGATTGTCCTCCTCTGAGCCACCAGGGAAGTCTTCATGTACATGTGTGATAGAGTTAAAGAAATGAGCACGTGCATTTTAGGTAGTTTCAGTTATAAATATGGAGAAGGTTGACATGTGGAGCCTGAATTAGATCGAATGTATCAATATGAAAACAGATGATAGATAGCTAGAGAGAGGAACCAGTCACCATAGGTAACTATACTGTGAACCAGCTGTGTGGACAGGGAGGTACCTGCAAAGTCTGTTAGCATTTCTTCTGCCCCACTGTCTCTGCTGGCCCAGCTAACACTCATTTACCAAACACGTGCTTTTCCATCTCCACGTGAATTGCCTTTCCTCCTCTGAGGTCCCAACCCCCTACCCCCAACATCCTCTTTGTCTTTAGCTGACATGTTGTTTAAGCTGAGGGTCTCAGCCATTTTGGTGAGTGACTCAGTTTTCTTGGGTGTCTCCCAGGTATACATGCTTTTCTGTCAGAGAACGTTTAACAGGAGTATTCCTGTGTGCTGTTTTCTGTCTCCCATAAATCCTCTGTTCTTTATCAGTTTCTGGTAACAAGTGGAGTGGCACACTGCTCCCAGGACTGAGGTCATGAGATAAAATGCATGCATGGATTTCCTTCAGTAAACATTCTCCTTAGGACAAAACTGCTTAGTCACGACCCTCTTTCATGAGATATGGATTGTCTTCTGACATTGTGACCATTGTTAATTCCTTGTTTTCTTGATAGCAGTTGCTGTACGTCTGGTTTTCTGATCTTTATTGTTGTCGAAAGAAACTCCTTATACAACAGCCTATATATACTTACAGAAAGATCATTAAACCATTCCTGCTCCACCAGAGGCTTGGGTCCCCGTGTCTTTCTTTCTCTCTCTCTCCCTCCCTCTGGCTAATTCTCTGGAGCGTGGAAACCCACCGAGCTCACTCTCCTGCCCAGGCTTTCAAGACCTCTTCGAGAGGACACCCTGTGCCTTCGTGAGCAGTGCAAACCTTGTTCAAGGGTTTTATTGGTTCTCTACGTAAACCAGGGAATATTAGCTTCTTTCTCTTTTTCACTTTTTTATTGTCAATCTGGAACACCAGGTTCCGGTCCATTAAAGGACCATAACACTTTTCAACTTCTGTGTGATTTTCTCCTGTTCATCTGTCTCATGCCCATTTAATTCTTAGACCAGCCAGAAGAACGTAGACAGATGGAAAATTCTTCCTCTCTGACAGGGCTATTATTTGTACTTATTTTGGCCTGTAAAAACTAAAATAACATTTTACGAAACCATTTCCAATCTCTGAAGCATTCAAATTACTCCAAATCAGTATTATATGTGAGAGAAAGACCAAGTTCACTAAGGGAGGCAATCAGAAGTCACTGACTTCCTCTTGAAGGAGAACTTGACACATCCCTGTACGGTTACCCTATGGTGTTTGGAATGTGTCAAATGACACAGAGAAGAAGTGCAGGGACTGAGGTCTCCAGGAGCTTTTGTAGGTCATTAAATCATCATTGGTTTCAGGTGTGACCTTGGCTGCACCAAGAATTCTCACTTCAAAACCAGTAATTTGTGTGTCATTGAGGGTTTATAAATCTGACCCAACTTTGCTTTGAAGGGACTACTGTACTCACTATGAATATTTGCCTTTTTAAAATATGAGTTACATGCTTGATTAAACACACAGCAATCGGTACAAAGGTGAAGAAAGGTACACAGAAGGTGTGTGGCCCTATGTACAGTGCCTCTATCTTTATGCACCCTTGTTGGTTTTTTAAATTTACCCTTTAAAACAATGACATTTTGAGACTGGCAACTAAATGAAAGCTTCAGTTCAGTTCAGTTCAGTCGCTCAGTCATGTTCGACTCTTTGCAACCCCAAGAATCGCAGCACACCAGGCCTCCCTGTCCATCACCAACTCCCGGAGTTCACTCAAAATCATGTCCATCGAGTTGGTGATGCCATCCAGCCATCTCATCCTCTGTGGTCCCCTTCTCCTCCTGCCCCCAATCCCTCCCAGCATCAAGGTCTTTTCCAATGAGTTAACTCTTCACATGAGGTGGCCAAGTATTAGAGTTTCAGCTTTAGCATCAGTCCTTCCAATGAACACCCAGGACTGGTCTCCTTCAAGATGGACTGCGGGACCTCCTTGCAGTCCAAGGGATTCTCAAGAGTCTTCTCCAACACCACAGTTCAAAAGCATCAATTCTTCGGTGCTCAGCTTTCTTTACAGTCCAACTGTCACATCCATACATGACTACTGGAAAAACCATAGCCTTGACTAAATGGACCTTTGTCAGCAAAGTAATATCTCTGCTTTTGAATATGCTGTCTATGATGGTCATAACTTTCCTTTCAAGGAGTAAGCGTCTTTTAATTTCATGGCTGCAATTACCATCTGCAGTGATTTTGGAGCCCCCAAAAATAAAGTCTGCCACTGTTTCCACTGTTTCCCCATCTATTTCCCATGAAGTGATGAGACCGGATGCCATGATCTTCATTTTCTGAATGTTGAGTTTTAAGCCAACATTTTCACTCTCCTCTTTCACTTTCATTGAGAGGCTTTTTAGTTCCTCTTCACTTTCTGCCATAAGGGTGGTGTCATCTGCATATCTGAGGTTATTGATATTTCTCCTGGTAATCTTGATTCCAGCTTGTGATTCTTCCAGTCCAGCATTTCTCATGATGTACTCTGCATATAAGTTCAATAAGCAGGGTGACAATATACAGCCTTGACTTACTCCTTTTCCTATTTGGAACCAGTCTGTTGTTCCATGTCCAGTTCTAACTGTTGCTTCCTGACCTNCCAGTGGTTTTCCCTACTTTCTTCAATTTAAGTCTGAATTTGGCAATAAGGAGTTCATGATCTGAGCCACAGTCAGCTCCCAGTCTTGGTTTTGCTGACTGTATAGAGCTTCTCCTTTTTTGGCTGCATAGAATATAATCAATCTGATTTCGGTGTTGACCATCTGGTGATGTCCATGTGTCGAGTCATCTCTTGTGTTGTTTGAAGAGGGTGTTTGCTGTGACCAGTGCATTCTCTTGGCAAAACTCTATTAGCCTTTGCCCTGCTTTATTCTGTACTCCAAGGCCAAATTTGCCTGTTACTCCAGGTGCTTCTTGACTTCCTACTTTTGCATTCTAGTCCCCTATAATGAAAAGGACATCTTTTTTGGGTGTTAGTACTAAAAGGCCTTGTAGGTCTTCATAGAAGCACTCAACTTCAGCTTCTTCAGCATTACTGGTTGGGGCATAGGCTTGGATTACTGTGATATTGAATGTTTTGCCTTAGAAACGAACAGAGATCATTCTGTCATTTTTGACATTGCATCCAAGTACTGCATTTCGGACTCTTTTGTTGACCATGATGGCTACTCCATTTCTTCTAAGGGATTCCTGCCCGCAGTAGTAGATATAATGGTCATCTGAGTTAAATTCACCCATTCCAGTCTATTTTAGTTCACTGATTTCTAGAATGTCTATGTTCACTCTTGCCATCTCCTGTTTGACCACTTCCAATTTGCCTTGATTCATGGACCTAACATTCCAGGTTCTGCTTCCCTGGTGGCTCAGAGGTTAAAGCGTCTGCCTCCAATGTGGGAGAGGCCCGGGTTCGATCCCTGGGTCGGGAAGATCCCCTGAAGAAGGAAATGGCAATCCACTCCAGTATTCTTGCCTGGAGAATCCCATGGACAGAGAAGCCTAGTAGATTACAGTCCACGGGGTGGCAGAGTCTGACACGACTGAGCGACTTCACCTTCACCTCATGCAATATTGCTCTTTACAGCACCAGACCTTGCTTCTATCACCAGTCACATCCACAACTGGATATTATTTTTGCTTTGGCTCCATCCCTTCATTCTTTCTGGAATTATTTCTCCACTGATCTCCAGTAGCATATTGGGTACCTACCGACCTGGGGAGTTCCTCTTTCAGTATCCTATCATTTTGCCTTTTCATACATGCCCGAGGTCAGGGGAGGTGGCTGAGAGGAGCAACCCACGTCCAAGGAGCAGTGGCTGCTCGGGTGCAGGAGGGCCGAGAGTAGCTACTCCACGTTCAGGGTCAGGAGGGTTGGTAGTGAGGAGATACCCCTCACCTAAGGTAAGGAGCAGCAGCTGTGCTTTGCTGGAGCAGCCGTGAAGAGATACCCCACATCCAAAGTAAGAGAAACCCAAGTAAGATGGTAGGTGTTGCAAGAGGGCATCAGAGGGAAGACACATTGAAACCATAATCACAGAAAACTAGCCAATCTGATCACATGGACCACAGCCTTGTCTAACTCAGTGAAACTAAGCCATGCCGTGTGGGGCCACCCAGGATGGGTGGGTCATGGTGGAGAGGTCTGACAGAATGTGGTCCACTGGAGAAGGGAATGCAAACCACTTCAGTATTCTTGCCTTGAGAACCCCATGAGCAGTGTGAACAGTATGAAATGAAAACTTAGTAGAATGTATATGTATATTCAGTACCTCTAAAGAATTGAACAATAATTCAAGCAGATTACTTTTATAGTGATGACAAAAACAGGAGTCATCCAACTCTAAAATACAATAAGATTCGTATATTTTAAAAACCATAACTAATACATATTTCTTAGAACAATATGTCTGCTGGGGTTAATGTGTTTTTTTTATAACTTGAAAAAATATTTCTTCCATGTTTTTAATCCTTCTCGCTTAAAAATTAAATAGCACTAAGGTTGTAATTGATAAATAGAATAATAAAATACATTCATATCTTGCTACTTTATTACAAATTGCCACAAAATAAACTGAAAAGATAATCCAGAGTGGCCTATGAATGAAACTGATTCCCACTTTCTCTCTAACAGGACCATGTAACGCACAGTATCATATGCACAAATAGCCCAGAATCACTCTTTTGTACATCACACGTGTCATGGTCTGTTAGCATCTTATTTTCCTGGTTCCTTCAAGTGTAGTGACCAGGATGTCTGAAGGTTACATAAATCAAAGCATAATTTAGAAAGACTGCACTCACAACTCCGTACAGTGATAATGAGACAGGAGGGTGCAGGGCTCAACCTTTGAAGGAATGACAGAGCCCAAGGTCATGACAGAAACTGGCTAGACCCAAACAGGCACACGATGGTGGATGGGTTGACCTCCACTCGACCTGGAGCCTCGGTACACATTCAGTGGAATACAACAGCAAGCTGGGTGACACACCCCTGGCACCATGACCACAAGGTCAGAGAGTGGGCAGTGGCCCAATTCCTGGAAATCACAGCCCCTTCCCCCAAATAACTGGAATACTCCTGCAACTCATTATCCTATGAAATTTCCCACTGCTATAAAAAGCCCAGGGGGCTGCTCTTGCCTTCTGAGATGACCCACATGCTGTCTATGGTGTGTGTATCTCCCTGAGTAAAACTTCTTTACACGACTGAACACAGACACATGCACACACTTTACCATGGCTCACTCTTGAATTCTTTCCTGCTCTAAGCCCGGGAGCCACACTTGGCAGCCATCCCAGGGCCTCAGACGTGACCCACTCTCTTTCCTGTGTCAGTGAGACGGGATGCTGACAAAGAAGATGAGTCTTAAAAAGCAGTCTTTACTACACCTTGGATGAGAAAGGCATGTCCACAGGCTATAAGCAGAGTATTATGAATTCTTGAAGACAATTCCAAAGAGGCTCAAGGAGGGAGATTGACAATGTGAACTCTGAAATACATTTAAAAAATTCCCATAATCTTTTTGCTTTTGATGAGTGATTACAGGAAGTTTGCACTGATAGCAGAAATTAGTGGTAGATAGAGGGCTGGGTATTGGTCTAAAGGTAGTGCTACAGCAATGAAGTGTCAGCAGGTAATGCCCTCTAAACCATCTCTCTATCTGCTTTCTCCACTTCCTATTATCTTGGGAATGCATGACTCATTAGAGTAACCATGAGTCTCATTGCTCAGTCATCCTTGCTTCAGCCTTTAATCTCAAGACTTAACAAAAGAAGTACAGTTTTTGAAAGTGATTTGTGATAATCTGATGACGTTCTTGTACTGTTTGTTAAGTGGGTTGATTAATTAGAAAGCATAAAATAAAGATATCATCAACCATATTTTTCTTGTTCCTTGGGTTTTACAACTCCTAGTGCTATTTATATTTGCAGTTGGTTCTGGCTTTGCCCTAATGCTGTGGGAATGAGCATCGTGTATTAATGAGAGTAGACGTATAATGCCAAAATATCTTCCCTGATAATTTGCAATCACCTGGAAACCTGGACATTTACAAGAAGTCAGCATGTCCAGAGAGGTATATGAGAAAGGTATCTTATCTTCCTTGACCCTGTAGTCTGTACACTGTAAGCACTCTGGAAACTGAAAATGATGCTACAACATGAAACTGAGTTTCATTCTTGTTATCATGGTGAATAATAACTTGTAAACCAAGACCAGAAGCTTGTTTCCATGCTCCTCTTTAATGTTTTTACCTTCTCCTCTGTAACTCACTCCAGAATGATGGTGGTCCCTACACCATCGTCAATGGAATTTGTCATCAATGAAATTCGTGTTTTTGACAGTTGTACTCACTGTTGTGTCCACAAGACCCAGAAGTTTGAGCAGAGATAGAAGCAGGAGTCCAGGAAGGAGGCAGCTGCAGGAAGCCACCAGGTACTGATGATGGTGGTGTGGCTGGCTGGCTGTAGAGGACTGGTGAGAGGTGTCGTGTAGAGAATGGTGTGACTGTAGAGCCTACAGGTTCTGCTGGTGGACCGTTGTGAGGTGTGAGGGAGACAGAGGGGCTTCCCAGGTGGCTCAGTGGTAGCGAATCTGCCTGCAATGCAGGAGACTCGGTTTGATCCCTGATCAGGAAGATTCCCTGGTCGGGAAGATCCCCTGGAGAAAGAAATGGCAACCCACTCCAGTATTCTTGGCTGGATAATTCCGTGGACAGAGCAGCCTGGCAGGCAACAGTCCATGGTGTCACAGTGATTTGGACATGACTGAGCACACACAAACTCGTAAGAGTCAGAGGAGTCAGGAGTAACTCTGATTTCCAAGTTTTTACCTTCCTTTTCCTCTGCCCTAAACCAAGGATGGAGTGAGTTTTCACTTCCTGAGTAGACACCCGCTTGTATGAATCTGGGATTCAGGCACAGGTGATGAGTTGAGATGTACATTCCAAGAAGGCTCTGTGTGTAGATTGTAATTAAAGCCAGTAGATTGGATGCAATGACCGAAAGAGTGGCTATAAATAAGTTCAAGGATTTACCCTTGGGGCTTTCCCTGGCAGAGCCTAAGTTAGACCTCACCCATATGTCTGCAAGGAAAGGCAGAGAATGGGGTATAGGTCAGGTCATGGAGGTCACTGCCAACCTCCACAAGACCCTGCAGGTAGAGGGGGTGGGTGACAGCCCACATAGGATGGAGCCAGGGAGATTCAGAGGTGAGGAGCTGGATGACACAAGTACAATACAGTTTGGAGGACCTAAAAAACAGAGTTTGCAATAACTGGCGAAGGAAATGGGATTGTGAAAAACTTTTTAGCATGGTAGAAGCTATTTACATATAAAGAGAATTTATTCATATAAAAGAATATATTTCTGTTTCCACCCTTGGAACTTTTGCTGCTACTGCTAAGTCATTTCAGTTGTGTCCGACTCTGTGCAACCCCATAGACGGCAGCTCACCAGGCTCCCCCATCCCTGGGATTCTCCAGGCAAGAACACTGGAGTGGGTTGCCATTTCCTTCTCCAATGCATGAAAGTGAAAAGTGAAAGTGAAGTCGCTCAGTCATGTCCTACCCTTAGCGACCCCATGGACTGCAACCCACCAGGCTCTTCCATCCATGGGATTTTCCAGGCAAGAGTCCTGGAGTGGGGTTTTGCTGGTATTCAAATTTGCTCATGAATGTTATGAATATACATACATGTGTGTGTGTCTATGTGTATGAGCGCATTAGTAATGGTGCAGACTTAACCTCCTCTCTAGAAGCTGTGTGCTGGGATGTTGAGAGCCAGGGCTTCTGCATTAGTTGGGTTCAAATGCTGGCACAGCTACTTAATAAAACTGCTAATAATAGTTCCCAGGTGTGTTTGTGCTCCAGGTCTTGCCAAGTAATCCTCGAGAGACTCATATAATACAGGTGCTATTATGCCACCTATTTTTCTGTGCTGTGTGCTGTGCTAAGTTGCCTAGTCATGTCCAGCTCTTTGTGATCCCACTGACTGCGGCCACGGGATTCTGTCCTCTGTCCACGGGACTCTCCAGGCAAGAATACTGAAGGGGGTTGCCATGGCATCCTCCAGGAGATCTTCCTGACCCAAGGAAGGAATCCACGTCTCTTATGCCTAATCTGCATTAGGAGATGGGTTCTTTACCACTTGTACCACCTGAGAAGCCCATATCACCCATCTCACAGGTAGGAAAATTGAGATGCTGAAAGCTTAAGTAAGGGCTTTCCAGGTGGTGCTCAGTGGTAAAGAACCCGCCTGCCAAAACAGGAGATGTGGGTTCAGTCCCTGGGTGGGGAAGATCCCCTGGAGGTGAAAAATGGCAACCCACTCTTGCCTGGGAAACCCCATGGACAGAGAAGCCTGGCAGGTGACAGTCCATGGGGTCGAAAAGAGTCAGACACAACTGAGTGACTAAGCAACAGCAAAGCTGGAGTAAATGGCCCTCAGCACAGAGCCTTGGAGGTAAAGCTGGCCCTGAGTGCTTGTTCAGTAGGGATCCTACAGTTGTTTGCCCTGCTCTTACAATAAAGCAATCCATAACTGTTAAAGGAGTTTTGAAATATTATTAGCAATAATAATAATACTTATTAGCAATATGCTGATATAGGACTACAAGGAAAACGTGACTGCACAGACTTTTCCAGGCCAGTATGTATGAGTTCAACAGAAGCTTCAGTTGCAGTAGAGGCCCTCACCCACATGAGTCATGTCTTGTTAAATCCTAGCATGTCAAGTTCAGGCAACACAGTCCTGTGATAGTAAAATGCAATCGCAGTACGAATAACCTTTGCTTATTATTTGTTCAGTAAGTCATACTGTAGATAAGCAGTCACAATCACATTTCTAGCTTGGGATGTTTCTCAGGAATCCCTTTCTATAGGAAAAATCTGCTTTTAAAATGCTCTTGCCTTTGAATCAACTGTACTCCAAGAAAATTTTTTTTTAAAAAAGATCTTGCCCCTCCCAGCTTCTGCCTGCAAGGGAGGGAGGCCTCTCAGCCTGAAGGCCCTCCTGGACTGAAAGCCCAGATTTGCTTCTGATTTACTGCCCATTCTGCCTTCCCCACCTGCCATTCACACCTGAGCAGCTGTGCATTTAATTCATGTTGTCGTTATTCAGTCCTCAGTCATGTCCGACTGTTTTCGACCCCATGGACTGTCACCTGCCAGGCTTCCCTGTCCATGGGATTTCCCAAGCAAGAATACTGGAGTCGACTGCCATTTCCTCCTCCAGGGGATCTTCTCCCAGGGATCAAACCCAAGTCTATGCCTCCCACATTGGCAGGGGGATTCTTTAATACTGAGCCTTGTTTCGTGTTAGTTGGGCTGAAATGCAGACTGCCTGGTGACCCATTCTAGACGTTAGCTCAGCTGCTATTGTCAGACTGTTCTCAGGCCATTCTGGAAGCAAATCTATGAGTAACAGCCTCTCTGTGAAAATACTGCTGCTAATTTCCTCTCTCAATTGGACTGACAAAGGGTCTGCTCTTTCCTTCATAACATAACCTCTAATTATGTAGGATAATCACACTTAGGGGCTTCCCTGGTAACTCAGCTGGGAAAGAATCCACCTGCAGGGCAGGAGACCTGGGTTGGGAAGATCCCCTGGAGGAGGGCATGGCAACCCACTCCAGTATTCTTGCCTGGAGAATCCCCATGGCCAGAGGAGCCTGGCGGGTGACAGTCCATGGGGTTGCAAAGAGTCGGACACAACTGAGTGGCCACCACACAGCAGTCACACTTAGATGTGTTTAATTTCTAGCTGTGTATGTGTGATGGATATGGTTTTGGAGTTACATTCTGTTTCGCCACTTCCTGCCTTTTCATTCCTGGAAAAATTATTTGACTTCTCTAAGCCTCAGTATAGTCATATGGAAACTGGTAGATAAAATTTTCCTTGAAGGTTGTGAAACCTAAAAACAATATGTTTAAAACCAGTGAGCAGAATGTCTGGAGCTTCCAAGAAGAATGGAAGGATCTTTGCCTGTCCAGGAGTATTCCTGTAAAAAGATTCACAGAGAGTGTCCCATCAGACAAGGCACACAAAGCTCCTGCTGTTTATCACAGACTCGGGAAATTTTAATAGTGATAACTTCTCTCTGTGTAAAATAAAATGTAAATTCAGGTATGGAGTGTGTGCTCAACATATTATATTGCTTGTGATCTTCCTATGATTAACTTTTTTCAGAGTCAATAAATGTGGTAGAAATAGGAAAGTTGTCAAAAGGAAAGGAAAAGGACTAAAATTTCCTTTGAGGCAAAAAGGAAGAGTGTTACCACATAAAGGAGTCTATAATAAATAAAATGCTACTGTACAAAATGATGGAGGAGGAAATGATAACCCAGTCCACTGTTCTTGCCTTGGAAATCCCACAGACAGAGGAGCCTGATGGGCTACAGTCCATGGAGTGAGACACGCCTGAGTGGCGGAGCGCGCATACAAAAAGGGGAAATCAGTTGATGACAAAACCGGACAAAAACAGCCAACAGTTTTGGTAGAAGAATCAGGGCGATGTATGTGGAAGAGACAGTGTTTTTCTGTGGATAAGAGCTTGAGTTATAGTGACAGAGAGACCTCGTTTAGATACTGATTTGGGCATGTTTTTGGTAACGTTCTGCAGTGAAATTTCTTCCACTCCAAGACATACCATCTTCCTGACGGGTGATTTATATCTGGCTAAGTAGTAAATCAAAACAATTCCAACATCATTTCATTAAAGCTTGCTTTTAACAGTTTTACTTACAGTCAAGCACACCTGTAAAATACTTATATCTGTAAATACTTACAGGAAGGTGAATTTACCTAGAATATAGTTTTAATTACTTCCAAATAATTATACTTGAATGAAAAAAAAGGGAGAAATTTTCTATTCATCCACGTACAATTATTTGAAAGTAATAATTGAGAGAAAACAAATTCTTTGACAAATTAAATCATTTACTGTGCTGGCCGAAATTATGTAACAACTTCTGTTTCTATAGTAGAATGTAACTGCCTTACAATTAATAAGATGATAAAGGAAGTTTCAACTGCAAATAAGATCCTGAAATCTCAAGATAAAATTAAGATTCATGAACCAACAGTGATGGAAAGTAGCTACTTTTTAGGTTCCGTTCAACATTTAATTCGAAAAGCAATATAAGTAAAAAAAAATTTCTAGGGATTAATATTTTGTAAATAGGTAAATAACATCATTTTTGTGCCAAAGTTTAAACAAATAATTGTTTTCTTTTCTTGCATAAATTGTTTGCATTAAAAATAAAAGGCTTCTGGAAAGCATTTTTAATGATACAGATTTTTAGAAAATCCTCAACAAATGTATATACAATTTCCAAGGCTGTGTGAAGTGGATATCTTTTCAAATGATGTATATTTAAATAACTCAGTGTCTCTATAGGCTCTTCCAAAGTTCATGGACTGTTAGAGTAATTGGATCAAAGTGACTCAGACAAGGAAAAAAATAAAATAACTAAGTCTTACATTTGTTTAAATTCAAAATAATTGTTAAAAAATAAACTATATTTTCTGAACATACCATAGATTTTAAATAAAAATTAGCAATCAGGTTTACTTTTAGTTTCTTATAAAGAGAAGTAAGTATGGAGACAAAAATAGCTTGTTACTACTTAAGTTAGAATTTTGAGTCAGGTAACTTTAGAAAGTAGGGATCACTGAATTGTCTCTAGAGAACAATACATTATTTCAAAATTAGCACCAATTTGATATTTAATAACACAGACTTTGTTTAATAGTTACATTGGACACCTACTCATTAAAACTTTAATGAAGATAAATCAAAATACCAATATTTCTTGTTGAAAATGTCAAGAACCACAAATGAAATTTTGTAAACAAGATTTACACATCTCAAAAAACTGTGAAGTTTTATGGAAATTGCCATTATACTCACATAGTCTCCGCAAAACATTTTGATTATGTTTAACTTCAGGGCAGATCAAAAGGTGTTTAGTGTGTGGTCAGTTGAATAGACTTGTTTCACCGTGTCCCTAGAAAGAACTCAAGTTCACCGTTCAATCCAACTTAAGTGTGTCCACTGTCCACTTTGGTTTCTCAAGCAAGAAAACAGAGGATCAGTTATGGACAAGCATGTATTAATATACTGAGCCACCAGTCACAGGCAGAATTAATGCACAAAACAAACAGAATCGGTAGCTTAACCCCTGGCTCTGTGTTGATTTAAGAAACATTAATTATCAAACCAATCGAAGCACTGTAATCTTTTGAGAAAGCTGGTGACTTATGGAAAGTGGGTTGATTAACCACATAGTTAATGATTTATTTTCTGCTTTGTCATTTTTAACACTCAGACTTTTTCAGTTCCTCCAGCCTCTAGCTTCATGCTTCACATGGCTAGGTTTTATATGCATCTATACCATTCACTTGGAGAAGGAAATGGCAACCCGCTCCAGTATTCTTCCCTGGAAAATCTGTGGATGGAGGAGCCTGGCAGGCTACGGTCAGTGGGGTTGCAAAGTGTTCCACATGACTGAGTGACTAACACATACCATTCACTAAATATATTAAACTGTTATGTGTCTTATGTTAAAAAATAGTTTATTTAGGAAAGAAATGATTACCCATCAGGAGAAGTTTTGGAGAAATCATATATGTGCACCATCATTTGTACACTTGTGCTTCGCTCATAGCTCGGTTGGTAAAGAATCTACCTGCAATGCCGGAGTCCCTGGTTTGATTCCTGGGTCAGGAAGATCTGCTGGAGAAGTGATAGGCTATTCAACCTGGTATTCTTGGGTTTCCTTTGTGGCTCATCTGGTAAAGAATCTGCCTGCAATGTGGGAGAACTGGGTTCGATCCCTGGAGAAGAGAAAGGCTACCCACTACAGAATTCTGGCCTGGAGAATTCCATGTATAATCCATGGGGTCACAAAGAGTCACACATGACTGAGTGACTTTCACTTTCACTTTCATTTATACACTTTCGTATGCATATACATTATTTTAGGATTTAGCCTTATTACATTTTGAGGAAACATTTTAAAAACAGCTTCAAAGTCCAATATATTGCTAGGAAATATCTGTAAGCATATGTTTCATACATTATTTCCCCAAGATCACAAAATAAATGTGTATGACAGCATTTTACTGCTACTTGCCACTTAGTGAACAACCCAGTGTTCATTTGCTGTTGTTGTGAGTCAGTCACCAAGTCCTGTCTGGCTCTTCGAGACCCCATGGACTGCAGCATGCCAGGCTTCCCTGTCCCCTGCCATCTCCTGGAGTTTACCCAAGTTCATGTATATTGCATCAGTGATGCCATCCAACCATCTCATTCTCTGTCACCCCCTTCTCCTTCTGCCTTCAACCTTTCCTAGCATCAGGATCTTTTCCAATGAGTCAGCTCTTCCCATCAGGTGGCACACATGTTGGAGCTTCAGTATCAGTCCTTCCAATGAATATTCAGGGTTGATTTCCTTTAGGATTGACTGGTTTGATCTCTTTGCTGTCAAAGGGACTCTCAAGTGTCTTCTCCAGCACCACAGTTCAAAAGCATCAATTTTCCACTGCTCAACTTTCTTTATGGTCCAACTCTCACATCTGTACAAGACCATAGCTTTGACTAGTTGGACCTTTGTCGGCAAAGTGATGTCTTTGCTCTTTAAGACACTCTTTAGGTTTGTTACAGCTTTCCTGCCAAGAAGGAATTGTCTTCTAATTTCTTGGCTGCAGTCACCAGTGGCAGTGATTTTAAAGCCTAAGAAGAAGAAATCTGTCATTGTTTCCACCTTTCCCTCTTCTATTTGCTATTAAGTGATGGGACTAGATTCCATGATCTTAATTTTTTAAATAATGAATTTTAAGCTGGCTTTTCACTCTCCTCCACCCTCATCAATAGGCTCTTTAGTTCCTCTTCACTTTCTACCATTAGAGTGATATCATCCACATATCTGAGGTTGTTGATATTTCTCCCAGCAATCTTGATTCCGGCTTGTAACTCATCCAGCCTGGCATTTCACATGATGTGCTTAACATCTAAGTTAAGTAAACAGAGTGGCAATAAACATCCTTGGTATACTTCTTTCTCAATCCTGAACCAGTCAGTTGTTCCATCAGTTCAGTTCAGTCACTCAGTTGTGTCCGACTCTTTGTGACTCCATGAGTTGCAGCACGCCAGGCCTCTCTGTCCATCACCAACTCCCGGAGTTCACTCAGGCTCAAGTCCATCGAGTTGGTGATGCCATCCAGTCATCTCATCCTCTGTCAGCCCCTTCTCCTCCTGCCCCCAATCCCTCCCAGCATCAGAGTCTTTTCCACTGAGTCAACTCTTTGCATGAGGTGGCCAAAGTACTGGAGTTTCAGCTTTAGCATCATTCCTTCCAAAGAAATTCCAGGGTTGATCTCCTTTAGAATGGACTGGTTGGATCTCCTTGCAGTCCAAGGGACTCTCAAGAGTCTTCTCCAACACCACAGTTCAAAAGCATCAATTTTTCGGCACTCAGCCTTCTTCACAATCCAACTCTCACATCCATACATGACTACTGGAAAAACCATAGCCTTGACTAGACGGACCTTAGTCGGCAAAGTAATGTCTCTGTTTTAGAATATGCTATCTAGGTTGGTCATAACTTTTCTTCCAAGGAGTAAACGTCTTCTAATTTCATGGCTGCAATCACCATCTGCAGTGATTTTGGAGCCCCCAAAAATAAAATCTGACACTGTTTCCACTGTTTCCCTATCTATTTCCCATGAAGTGATGGGACCAGATGCCATGATCTTCGTTTTCTGAATGTATGACAGTCCATGGGGTTGCAAAGAGTCGGACACAACTGAGTGGCCACCACACAGCAGTCACACTTAGATGTGTTTAATTTCTAGCTGTGTATGTGTGATGGATATGGTTTTGGAGTTACATTCTGTTTCGCCACTTCCTGCCTTTTCATTCCTGGAAAAATTATTTGACTTCTCTAAGCCTCAGTATAGTCATATGGAAACTGGTAGATAAAATTTTCCTTGAAGGTTGTGAAACCTAAAAACAATATGTTTAAAACCAGTGAGCAGAATGTCTGGAGCTTCCAAGAAGAATGGAAGGATCTTTGCCTGTCCAGGAGTATTCCTGTAAAAAGATTCACAGAGAGTGTCCCATCAGACAAGGCACACAAAGCTCCTGCTGTTTATCACAGACTCGGGAAATTTTAATAGTGATAACTTCTCTCTGTGTAAAATAAAATGTAAATTCAGGTATGGAGTGTGTGCTCAACATATTATATTGCTTGTGATCTTCCTATGATTAACTTTTTTCAGAGTCAATAAATGTGGTAGAAATAGGAAAGTTGTCAAAAGGAAAGGAAAAGGACTAAAATTTCCTTTGAGGCAAAAAGGAAGAGTGTTACCACATAAAGGAGTCTATAATAAATAAAATGCTACTGTACAAAATGATGGAGGAGGAAATGATAACCCAGTCCACTGTTCTTGCCTTGGAAATCCCACAGACAGAGGAGCCTGATGGGCTACAGTCCATGGAGTGAGACACGCCTGAGTGGCGGAGCGCGCATACAAAAAGGGGAAATCAGTTGATGACAAAACCGGACAAAAACAGCCAACAGTTTTGGTAGAAGAATCAGGGCGATGTATGTGGAAGAGACAGTGTTTTTCTGTGGATAAGAGCTTGAGTTATAGTGACAGAGAGACCTCGTTTAGATACTGATTTGGGCATGTTTTTGGTAACGTTCTGCAGTGAAATTTCTTCCACTCCAAGACATACCATCTTCCTGACGGGTGATTTATATCTGGCTAAGTAGTAAATCAAAACAATTCCAACATCATTTCATTAAAGCTTGCTTTTAACAGTTTTACTTACAGTCAAGCACACCTGTAAAATACTTATATCTGTAAATACTTACAGGAAGGTGAATTTACCTTCTTGATGTAACTAACCCACTTGAATTACTTTAATCCCTGAGGGTCATCTAACTCCAAAATCCTGGAAAGTAATTTTCAAGGAGTGAATATGCTTCTTTCCTATAGAAATATAACTGCTTTTCTCTAATTCTTGCCTCTTGCTTGATTTCTGTTTAAATTTTCTATGTTTTGTAACTGGCATAATGCATTATTTTGGTGTTTATACCAAGGGGGTGAATTCAGGTGTCATTCAATCAGAGCTGCTGAGAAGAAGGCTCAGGCGATAATTTAACTTTAGTTTAAACTTAATAGTTTAATAAGCAACCCAGTCAGTAACTATCTCCCCTATGACCCGAGGACTTTTACTTATTGTGCAAAAGCCTGCCTTTTGCTGAAGGACACACACCCAGAATGGAGATTAAACAGGTGAACTTGACCTCATATATTGACCTTTTTAATATCCAATTCTTCCCAGTTAGTCCATAAATCTTAAGGATATATATATATAAAACTGGATTTATAAATATATATCCTAAAGAATATAAATATGAAAATATAATAACATGACTATGTAAAACCATTTATCACCAAAATTTTCTGAGATAATTCATAAAACCTAATATTTATCTCTGAAATAGATGATCAGAACACTTAAAATGAAAGTTTAGGTCTGCTGAAATCCAACTCTTTAATTTCTGATTATCTACAGAAGCATGGCAAATCATTGCATTTCTTTAAAAGCTTGTTATCATTGGTAACTTTTAGTAGTCATTTGGTAATAAGGAGTTCATGATCTGAGCCACAGTCAGCTCCTGGTCTTGTTTTTGTTGACATACAAGGTTCTAACTCTTGTTTCTTGACCTGCATACAGGTTTCTCAGGAGACAGGTAAGATGGTCTGGTATTCCCATCTCTTTAAGAATTTTCCACAGTTTGTTGTGATCCATGCAGTCAAAGGCTTTAGTGTAGTGTTGTGATCCCATGCAGTCAAAGGCTTTAGTGTAGTCAGTGAAGCAGAGGTAGATGTTTTTCTGGAATTCCCTTGCTGTCCCTTGATACCATAGTTTTCTTCTGCTGATTTGCATCATTGTAGCTGTGGGAGTGGAGAAGGCAATGGCACCCCACTCCAGTACTCTTGCCTGGAAAATCCCATGGACAGAGGAGCCTGGTGGGCTGCAGTCCATGGGGTCACTAAGAGTCAGACACAACTCAGCGACTTCACTTTTCACTTTCATGCATTGGAGAAGGAAATGGCAACCCACTCCGGTTCTTGCCTGGAGAATCCCAGGGATGGGGGAGCCTAGTGGGCTGCCGTCTATGGGGTTGTACAGAGTCAGACACAACTGAAGTGACTTAGCAGCAGCAGCAGCTATGGGGATTGAGAAGATCAGGAATCAAAAAACCACAAATTGAGGTCTGAAAGCCTCAAATTCATACTTTTTTTTTTTTCCTGGTGGAAATTGCTTTACAATGTTTTGTTGGTTTTAGAACAATGCGAATCACTGATAGTTATATATATATCCCCTCCCTCTCAAGCCTCTCTCCCACCCCTACATCCCACCCCACTAGGTCATCACAGAGTGTGGAGCTGAGCTCACTGTGCTACACGGCAGCTTCCCACTCGCTGTTTTACACATGGTAGTGTGGATATGTCAGTGTTGCTCTCCCAGTTTGTCCCACCCTCTCCTTCCTCCCCTGTATCCACAAGTGTGTTCTCTAGTAGGTTTATCAGTACCATTTTTCAAGATTCTCTATATATGCTTTAATATTCCCAGGTGGCTCAGAATCTGCCTGCCAATGTAAGAGACGCAAGTGTGATTCCTGGGCCAGGAAGAAATCCTTGAGTAGGCTATGGCAACCCACTCCAGTATTCTGGCTGGAGAAATCCAATGGACAGAGGAGCCTGGCAGGCTACATACAGACCATGGAGTTGCAAAGGGTCAGACACAACTGATTGACACGCACATATACAATACTTTTTTGACTTACTTCACTCTGTATAACAAACTCTGTGTTCATCCACCTCACTGTAACTGACTCAAATTCATTCCTTTTCATGATTGAGTGATATCCCATATACTCATGACTGAGTATATATGTAACACTATTTAACTTATAGGCAGAGTACATCATGAGAAACGCTGGACTGGAAGAAACACAAGCTGGAATCAAGATTGCTGGGAGAAATATCAATAACCTCAGATATGCAGATGATACCACCCTTATGGCAGACTGTGAAGAGGAACTAAAAAGCCTCTTGATGAAGGTGAAAGAGGAGAGTGAAAAAGCTGGCTTAAAGTTCAACATTCAGAAAGTGAAGATCATGGCATCCAGTCCCATCACTTCATGGGAAATAGATGGGGAAACAGTGTCAGGTTTTATTTTGGGGGGCTCCAAAATCACTGCTGATGGCGACTTCAGCCATGAAATTAAAAGACGCTTACTCCTTGGAAGAAAAACTATGACCAACCTAGATAGCATATTAAAAAGCAGAGACATTTCTTTGCCGACTAAGGTCTGTCTAGTCAAGGCTATGATTTTTCCAGTAGTCATGTATGGATGTAGTTGGACTGTGAAGAAGGATGAGCACAGAAGAATTGATGCTTTTGAACTGTGGTGTTGGAGAAGACTCTTGAGAGTCCCTTGGACTGCAAGGAGATCCAATCAGTCCATTCTGAAGGAGATCAGCCCTGGGATTTCTTTGGAAGGAATGATGCTAAAGCTGAAACTCCAGTACTTTGGCCACCTCAGGAGAAGAGTTGACTCAGTGGAAAAGACTCTGATGTTGGGAGGGATTGGGGGCAGGAGGAGAAGGGGACGACAGAGGATGAGATGGCTGGATGGCATCACTGACTTGATGGATGTGAGTCTGAGTAAACTCCGGGAGTTGGTGATGGACAGGGAGGCCTGGCGTCTGTGATTCATGGGGTCGCAAAGAGTCGGACAAGACTGAGCGACTGTACTGAACTGAACATATCTTCTTTACCCATTCAGCTATTGATGGACATATAGGTTGCTTTTGTGTCCAGCATTATTGTAAGTAATGTTGCAGTGAACATTGAGGTACACGTGTATTTTGGAATTGTGGTTTTCTCAGGGTATATGCCCAGGGATTGCTGGGTCATGTTGTTGATTTATTCCTAGTTTTTAAAGGAATCTCCATACTGTTCTTCATAGTAGCTATATGAATTTACATTGCCACCAACAGTGCAAGAGGGTTCCCTTTTCTCCACATCCTCTCCAGCATTTATTGTTTGTAGATATTTTTTGATGATGGCCATTCTGAGGGCTTCCCTGATAGCTCCATTGGTAAGAATCTGCCTGTAATGCAAGAGACCCCAGTTTGATTCCTGGGTTGGGAAGATCCACTGGAGAAGGGGTAGGCTGCCCACTCCAGTATTCTTGGGCTTCCCTTGTGGCTCAGCTGGTAAAGAATCTGCCTGCCATGCGGGAGATCTGGGTTCAATCCCTGGGCTTGGAAGATCTCCTGGAGAAGGGAAAGGCTACCCACTCCAGTATTCTGGCCTGGAGAATTCCATGGACTGTATAGCCCATGAGGTTGCAAAGAGTCAGACACGACTGATCGACTTTCACTTCACCTCATTCTAACCGGGGGCTTCCCTGATGGCTCAGACAGTAAAGAATTTGCCTGCAGTGCAGGAGTCCCAGGTTCAATTCCTGGGTTGCAAAGATCCCTTGGAGAAAGAAATGGCAACCCACTGTAGTATTCTTGCCTGGAGAATTGCATGGACAGAGAAACCTGGTGGGTTAGGGGCCCATGGGGTCACAGTTGGACCTGACTGAGTGATTAAAACTTTCATTCTAACCATGTGAAGTGATACCTCATATAGTTTTAATTTTAACTGCTCTAACAATGAGTGATGTTGAACATCTTTTCATGTGTTTATTGGTCATCTGTACGTCTTCCTTGGACAAATGTCTGTTTAGGTCTTCTGCCCACTTTTTGATTGGGTTGTTTGTTTTTCCAATACTGAGCTGCATGAGCTGCTTGTATATTTTGGAGATGAATCCTTTGTCAGTTGCTTCATTTGCAATTATTTTCTCTCATTCTGAGGGTTCCCTTTTCATTTTGTTTGTAGTTTCCCTTGCTGTGCAAAACATTTTAAGTTTTATTAGGCTCCATATGTTTATTTTTGTTTTTATTTCCATTACTCTGGGAGGTGGGTCATAGAGGATCTTACTGTGATTTATGTCATACAGAGTTCTACCTATGTTTAACTCTAAGGGTTTTATTGTTTCTGGTCTTACATTTAGATCTTTAATCCGTTTTGAGTTTATTTTTGTGTATGGTGTTAGAAAGTGTTCTAATTTCATTCTTTTACACATAGCTGTCCAGTTTTCTCATCACCACTTATTTAAGAGGCTGTCTTTTCTTAATTGTATATTCTTGTCTCCTTTGTCAAAGATAAGGTGCCAATATGTGCATGAGTTTATCTCTGGGCTTTCTACCTTGTTCCATTGATCTGTATTTCTATTTTTGTGCCAGTACCATACTGTTTCAATGACTGTAGCTTTGTAGCATATCTGAAGCCAGGAAGGTTGATTCCTCCAGCTCTGTTTTTCTTTCTTAAGATTGCTTTGGCTATTTGGGGTCTTTTGCACTTCCAAACAAATTGCAAAATTATTTGTTCTAGGTCTTTGAAAAAAAATACCTTTGGTAATTTATAGGGACTGCATTGAATCTATAGTTTGCTTTAGGTAGTATGGTCATTTTCACAATATTTATTCTTCCAGTCCAGGAACATGGTATGTCTTTCCATCTGTGTCATCTTTGATTTCTTTCATCAGGGTCTTAGCATTTTCTGCAAACAGATCTTATGTGTCTTTCAGTTCAGCTCAGTTGTGTCCGACTCTTTGAGACCCCATGAATTGCAGCACGCCGGGCCTCCCTGTTCATTACCATCTCTCGGAGTTCACTCAGACTCACATCCATCGAGTCCGTGATGCCATCCAGCCATCTCATCCTCAGTCGTCCCCTTCACCTCCTGCCCCCAATCCCTCCCAGCATCAGAGTCTTTTCCACTGAGTCAACTCTTCTCCTGAGGTGGCCAAAGTACTGGAGTTTCAGCTTCAGCATCATTCCTTCCAAAGAAATCCTAGGGTTGATCTTCAGAATGGACTGGTTGGATCTCCTTGCAGTCCAAGGGACTCTCAAGAGTCTTCTCCAACACCACAGTCCAAAAGCATCAATTCTTTGGCGATCAGCCTTCTTCACAGTCCAACTCTCACATCCATACATGACCACAGGAAAATCCATAGCCTTGACTAGACGGACCTTAGTCGGCAAAGTAATGTCTCTGCTTTTGAATATACTATCTAGGTTGGTCATAACTTTTCTTCCAAGGAGTAAGTGTCTTCTAATTTCATGGCTGCAGTCACCATCAGCAGTGATTTTGGAGCCCCAAAAAATAAAGTCTGACACTATTTCTACTGTTTCCCCATCTATTTCCCATGAAGTGATGGGACCAGATGCCATGATCTTCGTTTTCTGAATGCTGAGCTTTAAGCCAACATTTTCACTCTCCTCTTTCACTTTCATCAAGAGGCTTTTTAGCTCCTCTTCACTTTCTGCCGTAAGGGTGATGTCATCTGCATATCTGAGGTTATTGATATTTCTCCCAGCAATCTTGATTCCAGCTTATGCTTCTTCCAGCCCACTCTTTCTCATGATGTACTCTGCATATAAGTTAAATAAGCAGGGTGACAATATACAGCCTTGACGTACTCCTTTTCCTATTTGGAACCAGTCTGTTGTTCCATGTCCAGTTCTAATGGTTGCTTCCTGGCCTGCATACAGATTTCTCAAGAGGCAGGTTAGGTGGTCTGGTATTCCCATCTGCTGGGGGCCAGTGTGAGGAATCCCACCCATGACAAGGTCATGCGGAAGGAAGCCTGACAAAGCGCAAGGACGTGATCAGGCTTCAGGGGTACCCCCTGGAATTTCCTGAGCATCCACCCCCCAAGACCAGAGCCTGCCTGCAGGACTCAGGGCTCTACAGCTGCGCATGTGATTGTTTGAGGCCTCCTGACCTCGGGAGGCACAGGAAGCTTAAAACATCCTAGGAATGTAGGGGCTTCTGAGGAGTCAAAATCATTAGAATAGGATTGATTAAAGGTTTCATTTGTTGAGCCAATACTTGCTGCCAAATTTTCATATCTTTTATTTGTTGATATAGTTGGTATATAGAAAAAACAAGTAGCAACATTAGATCTTCGAGTTAAGTACCTTCTTATAACCCACTGTGCCTTTGTTCTATAGAGATGTAACTTTTATGCTTTAAGGAGATGCAGATTAAAGAAAAACACTTCAGGGGAAACGAGATTAACATTCATTAAGAAAGAGAGCCAAAAAGTAGCAAGCCAGAAGATAATGTAAACCACCTGAGAACTTTTGTATACGGGAGGATATGCAAAAAGAAAGCCTTGTCTCAATGAGGGTCAGGACTGCTGCCCCTGCATAACTCTGCATATTCCATTATGTACAATTTGGGGTATATAAGCTGATTTTGAAAAATAGTTTTTGGAGTCTTGCACCGATGCTGGGCTTCCCCATGTCGTTCTTTTCTCCCCTTTTCAGGCTGATCCCTTGGAACGTGGAAGCTCACCATGTCTACTTACTTGTCCTGGCTTCTAAGATCCATAAGAAAGAGAGCCCAAGACGGGGCACTCTCCGTTATTCAAACAGATGCCAGCGGCCTAACGTAGATGCTGCAAGTTCCTTGTCTGGATCTTTATTGGTTTTCCATATAGACCAAGTTATTCAGCCTCTTTTCTCCACTAAATTTCCTACTATACTATTTCTTCCTAATCTCATCTTATATTAATAAATAAATAAGTTTTCCTCACCAACGCCGTCCCCACTTCGAATTCCCTGGATACACCAGGGCTGGACCCCAGCACCCATCTCTTTCAGAATTGTCCACAGTTTATTGTGATCCACACAGTCAAAGGCTTTGGCATAGTCAATAAAGCAGAAATAGATGTTTTTCTGGAACTCTCTTGCTTTTACCATGATCCAGCTGATGTTGGCAATTTGATCTCTGGTTCCTCTGCCTTTCTAAAACCAGCTTGAACATCAGGGAGTTCACGGTTCACGTATTGTTGAAGCCTGGCTTGGAGAATTTTGAGCATTACTTTACTAGCTTGTGAGATATGTGTCTTTAGGTAGGCTTACTCCTAAGTTTCATTGATTTAGACAAGCTGTGGTCAGTGTGATCAGATTGGCCTGTTGTCTGTGATTGTGGTTTCCATCTGTCTGCCCTCTGATGTCCCCTCTCAGTGCCTACCCTCTTACTTGGGTTTCTCTTACCTTGGATGTGGGGTATCTCTTCACGGCTGCTCCAGCAAGGTGCAGCCGCTGCTCCTTACCTTGGATGTGGGGTAACTCCTCTGGGCTGCCACCCCTGATCTTGGATGTGAGTTTGCTCTTCTCGGCTGCAGTCCCTGAGCTTGGGTGTGGGCTAACTCCTCTGGGCTGCTGCCCCTGACCTTGGACGTGGGGTAGCTCCTCCCAGCCACTCCTTGGACATGGGATAGCTCCTCTCAGCCACTGTTCCCAGCCTTGGGCCTGGGGTAGCTCCTCTTGGCTGCACCTGTGCACCATTGCAGCCACTACACCTGTATTCTTTTTTGTTGCAAACACATTTCTTACTCTTAAGAACTGTTTTTTCTTTTTTAAGAGCAAAATTTCCTGTAGCCTTTATCTGATTTTGGATAATTTCTACTGCCTTTACATTTTCAACTTTTTTATTACATCTGGCTGTCTCCAAGGCAAATCATTCAATATCACAGTTATCCAAGCCTATGCCCCAACCAGTAATGCTGAAGAAGCTGAAGTTGAACGGTTCTATGAAGACGTGAGTCTGAGTGAACTCCAAGAGATGGTAATGGACAGGGAGGCCTGGCGTGCTGCGATTCATGGGGTCACAAAGAGTCGGACACGACTGAACGACTGAACTGAACTGAATGAAGACCTACAAGACCTTTTAGAACTAACACCCAAAAAAGATGTCCTTTTCATTATAGGGGACTGGAATGCAAAAGTAGGAAGTCAAGAAACACCTGGAGTAACAGGCAAATTTGGCTGTGGAATGTGGAATGAAGCAGGGCAAAGACTAATAGAGTTTTGCCAAGAAAATGCACTGGTCATAGCAAACATCCTCTTCCAACAACACAAGAGAAGACTCTACACGTGGACATCACCAGATGGTCAACACCGAAATCAGATTGATTATATTCTATGCAGCCAAAGATGGAGAAGCTCTATACAGTCAACAAAAACAAGATGTGATTCATGGGGTCGCAAAGAGTCGGACACGACTGAGCGACTGAACTGTAACTGTATAATTTTTTATCGACAGTGGTTGAATCTACACAGCCATTTTACTTGGACAACATTCCTGGACATTCTCTCTCTCTGTATGTCTCTCTGTTAAAAAAAAACCAAGCATTTATTTATTCATGTTTGGCTGTTCTGGGTCTTTGCTGCTGCGTCGGCTTTTCTCTCTGTGGTGAGCAGCGTCTACTCTGAAGCTGTGGTGTATGAGTTTCTCATTTCAGTGGCTTCTCTTGTGGCTTCTGGCTCTAAAGCACAGGCTTGGTAGTTGTGGCTCCAGGCTTAGTTGCTCTGAGGCATGTGCCATCCTTCCAGACCAAGGATGGGCCTGTGTCCCCTGCGTTGGCAGGTGGGTTCTTCACGTCTGGGCCACCAGGAAAGTCCTGGATGTTCTCTCTTTATGCATAAGATGTAATTAGTAAAAATCCTGTGAACATAATCTAAGTATTAAAATTTTTCTTTCTTTAAAAAGATTTCCTTAGAGTATTAGTGCATAATTGGTCAAAAATATAAATATTTTTCAGGTATATTGTATTATAATGAGATAAATAAATGATTTTCTCAAATCCCTGTAGGTGAATGTTGCTGGTAGCTGGAATGAGAGAATAATAATAAATCAGCAAGCATTCCAGTGTTTTAAAAGAGGGTAAGCCTTGCAAAGCATATTCATATCAGTATTGTAGTAGGAACAAGAGAAATTTGTTTTTTTGCTTTCTTACAAGAACGTAATATACTGCTGTGAATCTCTGAGTAATGTGAACATTGTGAATGTCTCATTGAAATATTTACCAGTTTACACGTTGACAAATTTGGTTCAGAAGGATTTGCTCTTCAATCATTATTATCATCTCAGTTCCTAATAAATACACTAAAAAGCACTACCTCCCTAATGAGTATTAATTTTGCTCTTCTTACTTTCTTAGATATATCTTGTTGTCAGAGCTAAAATCAAACATAGCTGGGGAAACACAATGCTACAAATAGGAAAAGTAGGAAAATTTTTAAATTGTCACCTGGTATCAAAGACCTATATAACAATGCTTAATTTTCTTGGTTATCTTTAAATCTTGAAAGTACTTGAAAATTGGACAGAAATCAGACACTGGAAATACTAGATGTATTAGTAGCTAAATACAATGTTTGAAAATAAGCACATAATTTAGACTTTCGCAGAATTAGAACAGCAGTGAACACCTGCAAGAAAGTAATTCATCTTAACCCAGTGAAGCTGGTTTTCCAAAGCCCTCGGCATTACCCCCTGACTGCAGTGAGGGGTACTTTGCCTCACTCTGCACAGGTCTCACTGTCTCAGTCTCCAGCTCTGTGAACACCTCCTCTTCACCACCTCCCTATTTGGAGATGTCCCCTGATTAGTATTAGGTCCTTTTCTGCTTCTGTGTAAACACTTGCCCTAATTTATCTAATTTAATTCCTGAGCTTTGAAACCATCTATCTACTTAGGAGCCCCAATTTTTGGATTGGCCCTGAACTCCAAAATGTTTATTCAACACCCTCACTTGAATGTCTAAAAAAGAGAAAAACAAATACCATGTTTAAATGCATATATATGGAATCTGAAGAAAATGATATATATTATCTTATTTACAAAGCAGAAATACATATTCAGACACAGGAAACAAATGAACAAATGTATAGATACCAAAGAGGAGGAGACAGGATGAATTGAGAGATTGGGATTGACACACATAAAATTGACACTATGTATGAAACAGGTAACTAATGAGAAGGTACCGTATAGCTCAGGGACCCCTCCTCAGTGCTCTGTGACCTAGTAAAAGTGTTAGTCATGCAGTCGTGTCCGACTCTTTGCAACCCCATGTACGTGGAATTCTACAGGCATGCATACTAGAGTGGGTTGCCATTCCCTTCTCCAGGGATCTTCCCGACACAGGATTTAACCCGGGTCTCCTGCATTGCAGGCAGATTCTTTACTGTCAGAACCACCAGGGAAGCCTGTGGTGCCCTAAATGGGAAGGAAATTCAAAAAAGAGGGGATATGTGTATACGTGTAGCTGATTCACTTTGCTGTATAGCAAAAACTAGCACAACATTGAAAAACAACTATACTCCAATAAATTTTTTTAATGTATCAAGAAGGACCAGACATTTTTATTCACCTCAATGCAGCCCACCCTCCCATGTGAGTCAAAGCCAGCACATTCCTCCCACGACCCAACCAACTGCTCAAACCAGGATCTGGGTCTCACCCTCAGAGTCCTTGTGTACCCTGAATCACCAGCAGGTCCTGTTGACCACCTTGTCATGTGTCCTAACCTGGGTCGGCGTCTCCCCTTACGCCAGCTAGACCTGTGCTCCCTCGTCCTCACAGAGCGGCTTTGATGACCTGCTCAGCTCTGCAGGGTCCGGTCTGCATGCTGAACCGGAGTCAGATCCCTCTCTCACCCCTTTAACAGCCTTCTCTGACTGACAGTTCAAATAAAACCCATCTTCTGCCCCTGTCTTGCCAGGCTGTGCATGGCCTTGCCCTGAGCCTTTCTACCTGCCCATTCGCCTTTCCTTCCAGACTAAAGGCCATCTCCTGGAGGGCTTGTGGACAGTGAACTCGCCTCCTGCTCAGAACTTTAACTTGACATGCAAACCTGCTCTTCATTTATGTGGACCCCTGTGCCCATATTGGGCAAGCGTGGCTCTTTCTTCTTATTGAGACTTCTGCTTGAACATTGCTTCCTTATAATATCTTAACCTGGCCAACCTTTTCCTTTTTTTTAATTTGATTTTTAAAAACTGAAGTAGTATGATAAGGAGTACAACTCAGACAGTAAAGACTCTACCTGCAATGCAGGAGACCCAGGTTCGATTCCTAGGTTGGGAAGATCCCCTGGAGAAAGAAACGGCAACCCACTCCAGTATTCTCGTCTGAAAAATCCCATGGAACAGTGGAGCCTGGCAGGCTATAGTCCATGGGATCCCAAAGAGTCGGCCATGACTGAACGACTAACACTTTCACTTTTCAGAGTTGATTTATAGTGTTGTGTTAATTACTTCCGTACAGAAAAGTGATTATTATATATACATATGTGTATATGTGTATATATATATACACACACATACATATACCTTTTATTTACATTCTTTTCCATCTTGGCTTATCCCAGGATATTAAATGTAATTCCCTCTGCTGTTCAGTAGGGCTTTGTTGTTTATCCATCCTCTATAAAGCTTGTGCTGTGCTGTACCTAATCTCTCCATCATGCCTGACTCTTTGTGACCACATGAATTGTAGCCCTCCAGGCTCCAAAATCACTGCAGATGGTGACTGCAGCCATGAAATGAGAAGACGCTTACTCCTTGGAAGAAAAGTTATGACCAACCTAGATAGCATTTTCAAAAGCAGAGACATTACTTTGCCGACTAAGGTCCGTTTAGTCAAGGCTATGGTTTTTCCTGTGGTCATGTATGGATGTGAGAGTTGGACTGTGAAGAAGGCTGAGTGCCGAAGAATTGATGCTTTTGAACTGTGGTGTTGGAGAAGACTCTTGAGAGTCCCTTGGACTGCAAGGAAGATTCATGGGGTCGCAAAGAGTCGGACACGACTGAGCGACTGAACTGAACTGAACTGAGGCTCCTCTGTCCGTGGGGATTCTCCAGGTGAGGATGCTGGAGTAGGTTGCCATGCCCTCCTCCAGGGAATCTTCCCAACTCAGGGATCAAATCCGGGTCTCCTGCATTGCAAGCAGACTCTTTACCATCTGAGCCACAAGGGAAGCTCATATATATTTATATATGATATACATAAAGCACCCAAAATATTTTTGAATGAATGAATTTGTTTTTCTAAGGATTTGGAACCGAGGGCAAGGCAGTTGGTCATGTTGGTGGCCGCTGGATGTCCCCGTGTGGCCGGGCTCTCACCATGTACGGTACATTTGGGTCACCTGTTACTGTAAAGACCAAAGTTACAGGCCATCCAAATTCATCTACTTTTCAGAAATACTCTTTTCCAGGGCTTTAAAAATGTTATCATTGGTCATCCTAGCTAGCAATCCCTGAAACCTCCATCTTTGTAAACCTCAAGACTCTCTCTGAAGCAAAACAGGAAATGTTAGCTTTCCTGAATTGTGTTGCTTATCAATTATAACAATAGATTTTCATTGTATAAACCACATTTGTCCAACTCTAAATGTCACTGTCAATTTCATATATGGACAGAATATTGCTCTTCAATCTAAATCAATTTTTTGAGTGAATTCACATAGAATGTACAATAGATATTTATGTCATGCATAAATGAAAAAAATATGATTTTAAAAATTATCTTTATCTCTGCACTTTGGACATAGACTGATATTCAAAAGTCCATTTAAGGCTGCCTCTAATTGGAAATTTGCATTCACCCTTTTCATTTTATAGCAACAGAATTCATGAATAAAAATAACCTGTTGTAAATGATTTTTCAAATCAGAGACTCAAAACCTTATAAGAAATTTAGTTAAAACTCAAAGAAAAAAGTAACATACTACAAAATTATTTTCACCACTTTGAAAGCTAGATTCTTCCACATTAGTAATATATATTTGTTTGAAACAAAGCTCAAATTTCTGGAATAGTAATTTTCATATATTTCACAGAGATTAGAAGTCGGATAATCATTTTCATTAAAGAAGGAGAAATATTTATGATGGTAAATGGGTCTCATGTGAAAAATATTAAAAGCAATGTGTATTGAAAGGCGGTATCAGGTGTTTCTGGAGGATATTTTCCTCTTGGTTTATCAATACCTTTTTGAAACACTGTTTGTTATTTATCTGGCTGTGCTGGGTCCCGTTGCTGCACAGGCTTTTCTCTGTTGCAGAGTGCAGGCTTCGCTTTTTCGGGGCTTCTCTTGTTGCGGCGCCGGGCTCTGGAGCACAGGCTCGGTGGTTGTGGCACACGGGCTTAGCTGTTCTGCAGCATGCGAGATCTTCCCAGACCAGGGACTGAACCCTCGTCTTCTGCATTGGTAGGCGGATTCTTTTCCAGTGAGCGGCCAGGGAAGCCCCAGTACCTTTTTTTGTTTGCTTTGAAATGGAAACACAAGATGCGTCTGACTCCCATGTGAACGCTGGAGCTGGTCCGAGGGAGGGGTAACAGTTCTCGAGGAGCAGATGTGGACAAAGCAGAGCCATAACCATGACTTAACTTTTCTTGAAATCAGTAAATAAAGTTCATGGCATCATATGAAGATCCTTCCCTGCTGGCTCAAGCAGTAAAGAATCCACCTGCAATGCGGGAGACATTGGTTTGATTCCTAGGTCAAGAAGATCCCCTGGAGGAGAAAATGGCAACCCACTCCTGCATTCTTGCCTGGGAAATCCCATGGACAAAGGAGCCTGGTGGGTACAGTCCATGGGGTTGCAAAGAGTCGGACATGACTGAGCAACTGAGCACACACACTAGTCTTATCCATTGAAATAGCAAATTTTTTTTTGCAAAATAATATTTAATTTTAATGTGTGACTGTGAAGTATTTAAGAAATGGACAAGCTGGAATTTACATATCTAGGCATGTATTGTTTGCCTTGGGGGATTATTAATGATGGCAGTGATGCCCTTGTTTCAGTGATAAAAGTGAATATTTTTCAGCACCAAATGTACCAGCTTTGTTCTAAACACTTTAAATAGTTTAATTTGTTCCTATAAACAACCCTATGAAGTAGGCTTTATTATTTCTCCATAATATAGTTGGGGTTGAATAGATGGAAAATGAGATTCAGATGGTTGATGCTCTGTGGAGCATGCTTGTGTGAGGTTTTAGTGACGATAATGACCTGGAGTGGCAGGGAAGGGGAGTCCAGGCAAACTGGGCTTCCATCGAGGCCCCCCACATGGGAGGATGCGACACCCACAGATGGGACCATCACCTGTGGATGTGTGTTGCTTTAGGAGACTTTGCTAGAAGTTTCCGGTGAGATCTTTCTGTCTCTGGCTATGGAGGCAAGCCAGGCTGACTCACCTGCACCAGCAGCTCCTGGTTGTTGTGGGCATTGTCTGGGGTGCAGGAAGGCATTTCATGATGCAGCCCCTGCTTTGGGCTTCTTTTCCTTTCAGGCGTCTCAGGCCCATTTTCTAGACAGCATCACAAATCCATGGCTCCTCCCCAACAACTAGCAAAAGCCACTTTTGCTGTTGGCAGTTTCCTCTGACAGTGCAAGGAACACTGCTTAATTTTGCCCACACAGCGGGTTTTTCTTTTACCTCTTCAGTTAGTGTAATGCCATCAGCACGTCAGCAGAGCACTGTTTTTTAGATGGAACACAGGTTTGTCATCTTGATCAGCGGTTCCCAACCTTTCTGGCACCAGAGACCAATTTTCTGGAAGACAATTTTTCCACCAGCTGGGGATGAGGGGTGTTTTCAGGATGATTCAAGCTTTACATTTACTGTGCGCCTTATTTTTAATCTAATCCCACTACTGATGATGACAGGGAGTACCGAACCACAGCCTGGAGATTGGGGACTCCTCCTCTAGATGGTCAATGATTGTCCACCATCCATGCCACGTGGCACCCTCTGATAGTTTCACAGGAAAGGGACCACTCGGTGACATTCTTTCAATAGTCCACAGGGAAATGGAGGACCCGGAGAAACACCAGCCTCCTGAACATCCATGTGATGAGGTCCCCTAATATGCCCTCCTCCAACCCCCGAGATGCTGTGAAAGTGCTGCACTCAATATGCCAGCAAATTTGGAAAACCCAGCAGTGGCCACAGGACTGGAAAAGGTCAGTTTTCATTCCAATCCCAAAGAAAGGCAATGCCAAAGAATGCTCAGACTACTGCACAGTTGCACTCATCTCACACACTAGTAAACTAATGTTCAAAATTCTCCAAGCCAGGCTTCCACAATATGTGAGCTGTGAACTTCCAGATGTTCAAGCTGGTTTTAGAAAAGGCAGAGGAAACAGAGATCAAATTGCCAACATCCACTGGATCCTTGAAAAAGCAAGAGAGTTCCAGAAAAGCATCTATTTCTGCTTTATTGACTATGCCAAAGCCTTTGACTGTGTGGATCACAATAAACTGTGGAAAATTCTGAGAGAGATGGGAATACCAGACCACCTGACCTGCCTCTTGAGAAATCTGTATGCAGGCCAGGAAGCAACCGTTAGAATTGGACATGGAACAACAGACTGGTTCCAAATAGGAAAAGGAGTATGTCAAGGCTGTATATTCTCACCCTGCTTATTTAACTTATACACAGAGTGCTGTTGCTGTTAAGTTGCTTCAGTCGTGTCCAACTCTGTGTGACCCCATAAACAGCAGCCCACCAGGCTCGCCTGTCCCTGGGATTCTCCAGGCAAGAACACTGGAGTGGGTTGCCATTTCCTTCTCCAATGCACGAAAGTGAAAAGTGAAAGTGAAGTCACTCAGGTGTGTCCGACTCTTAGCGACCTCATGGACTGCAGCCCACCAGGCTCCTCCAACTGTGGTGTTGGAGAAGACTGTTGAGAGTCCCTTGGACTGCAAGGAGATCCAACCAGTCCATCCTAAATGAGATCAGTCAGTCCTGAATATTCATTGGAAGGACTGATGCTGAAGCTGAAACTCCAATACTTTGGCCACCTGATGCGGAGAGGTGACTCATTTGAAAAGACGTTAATGCTGGGAGGGATTGGGGGCAGGAGGAGAAGGAGACGACAGAGGATGAGATGGTTCAATGGCATCACCGACTCAATGGACAAGGGTCTGTGTGGACTGCAGGAGTTGGTGATGGACAGGGAGGAGGCCTGGCATGCTGTAGTCCAGGGGGTTGCAGAGTCGGACATGACTAAGCAACTGAACTGAACTGAACTGAACCCCGTTGTATGTTCTTGAATGTACCTTTTCTTTCAAAAACAATGAATTTCATTAAATTCTTCTCTCCCTTTCCCTCCATGTAGGATGACGATGTGACATAACCCACAGTGGTGGGCACCTCAAGTCTCATAATGCATGTATGTCCTTCGTAGTGGGCCCTGGTAACAGAAGCAAATCCAGGGATTGTCTCTGTTTCTGAGGAATTACATCAGGTTACTGTCTAGTGCAAGTACCAGTGGACACCACTGGGTGGCAGTGTCAGCTTTTGCCAAGTGCTTGAGTCAGCTTTGATTTTTAGGTAATATCCATGTTACCAGATTTATTTGGGCTTCCCAGGTGGTGCTAGTGGTAAAGAATTGGCCTACCATTGCTGGAGACTAAGAGATGTGGGTTTGATCCCTGGGTCAGGAAGATGCCCTGGAGGAGGGCATGGCAACCCACTGCAGTATTCTTGTCTGGATAATCCCATGAAGCGGAAAAGCCTGGCAGGTTATAGCCCCTGGGGTTGCAAAGAGTTGGATACGACTGAGCGACTAAGCACAGCTCAGTGTTCATAACATTAATTCCCCAGTGGTTCACTGGTAAAGAATCCGTCTGCCAAGCCAGAGACACAGGTTCAATCCCTGGGTTGGGAAGATCCCCTGAGGAAGAAAATGGCAACCCACTCCAGTATTCTTGCCTGGAGAATCCCATGGACAGAGGAGGCTGGCGGGCTACAGTCCCATGGGGTCGCAAAGAGTTCGACATGACTGAAGCAACTTAGCACATAACACAGATTTTTTTTTAATTTATATACAGTAATACTTGTTCCTTTTGGTGTGTAGGCCAGTGAATATTGAACTATACTTGACAGGTGCAGCGTCAGGTAACCATAACCACAAATGAGATACAATCTGTCACCTCAAAAGTCTCCCTCCTTCACCAGCATGCTCTGACGATCACTAACCTGAGTGCTGCCTTTTCCGGAATGCTATGTAAGTGGGATGATGAACACAGTGTGTAGCCTTCTAGGACTCAGCCATGCTCTTGCACGTATCAATAGTTCACTCCTTTCTGTGGCTGAGTGTTCTGTCATTGATGTGCCAGGCTTTGCTGGCCCGTTCACCCAGTGAGGGCTATATGTCTTCTTTACAGCTTTGGCTAGTATGACGGTGCTGAAACACTGATGGGACTCCCCGGCAGTCCAGCAGTGAAGACTGAGCTCCCAGTGTGGGCCCGGGGTCAGGCCCTGGCTGGCAATCCAAGGTAATTTTTTTTTAATTTATATACAGTAATACTTGTTCCTTTTGGTGTGTAGGCCAGTGAATATTGAACTATACTTGACAGGTGCAGCGTCAGGTAACCATAACCACAAATGAGATACAATCTGTCACCTCAAAAGTCTCCCTCCTTCACCAGCATGCTCTGACGATCACTAACCTGAGTGCTGCCTTTTCCGGAATGCTATGTAAGTGGGATGATGAACACAGTGTGTAGCCTTCTAGGACTCAGCCATGCTCTTGCACGTATCAATAGTTCACTCCTTTCTGTGGCTGAGTGTTCTGTCATTGATGTGCCAGGCTTTGCTGGCCCGTTCACCCAGTGAGGGCTATATGTCTTCTTTACAGCTTTGGCTAGTATGACGGTGCTGAAACACTGATGGGACTCCCCGGCAGTCCAGCAGTGAAGACTGAGCTCCCAGTGTGGGCCCGGGGTCAGGCCCTGGCTGGCAATCCAAGGTCCTGTGTGCTGCACGGCACGGCCCCCCTGAAAAGCACTGATACATGGGATTCTGTGAAAACATAAGTTCTCATTTCTCCTGAGTAAAACCTTAGAGTAAAAACCTAAGTGGTTGCTTATGAGTCCGACAGACTGTCGTCCCAAGCAGTGTCATGAGGTATTTCCACCGAGAGCGTAAGAGTTCTAGTTGTTCTGCAGCATCTCTGTTCCAGCCAGCTTTCAAGGGACAGTGGAGAGGGCTTGATTGTGTGTGGTTCTTTGGGGGCCTAAGAAAAAGAGCAAAACCTCTTGTTTCTCAAAGCCTCACTCAAATCTAATTTTTTTCCCTTGGTAATTTTATGAATGTGTGCACGTGTGCTCAGTCATTAAGCCATGTCTGACTCTGTGTGACTCCATGGACTGTAGCCCACCAGGCTCCTCTGTCCATGAGGATTCTCCAGGCAAGAATACTGGAGTGGGTTGCCATTCCCTTCTCCAGGGGATCTTCCCAACCAGGGATCGAACCCATGTCTCCCGAATCTCCTGCTTGGCAGATGGATTCTTTACCACTGATCCACCAGTGATGTTATGTGCAGGATATTATGAATAGTGTGCTGTGCTTAGTTGCTCAATTGTGTCTGACTCTTTGTGACCCCATGGGCTGTAGCCTGCCAGGCTCCTCTGTTCATTGGATTCTCCAGGCAAAAATAATGGAGTGAGTTGCCATGCTCTCCTCCAGGGGATTTTCCTCACCCAGGAATCGAACCCAGATCTTCTGCATTGCAGCCAGATTCTTTACCAGCTGAACTCCTAGGGAAGTCCCAATGTTATGAATAGGGGCTGATAAATCTCTCAGATGTTATTATGTGGTTTTTCTAGAAACCATACAATCGATTTTCGTGCCTGTCACTTTGATTTTGCAGTTGGCAGGACCAATAACTTATTTCTGGTTGTCTGAGGCACGCCCTAGTCACCCCCGTCTTAGAGATGTTTGAGCATTTCATGGGTTTTACTGAGCCCTGTTCTTTAGTTGGTTTACCCAGCCTCTTCTGATATTGTATGGCTAACCAGTACTTCTAATTTAGTTTTAGGGTAGGGTTCAGGAGATGTGATCAGATTGAGAAATACGCATAGCAATAATGTAATAAACAACTGTACTTTCAGTTGAATCAAGTTCATCTTTAATGGCAAAAACATGTAAAAAATTCATACAACTCAGCAGGAAAAAAAAAAAAACAATCTGATTAAAAAATGGAAAGAGGAACTGAATAGACATTTTCCCAAAAGAGTTAGCTATACAAATGGCCAAGCTGCTGCTGCTGCTCAGTCGCTTCAGTCGTGTCTGACTCTGTGCGACCCCATAGACGGCAGCGCACTAGGCTCCTCTGTCTCTGGGATTCTCCAGGCAAGAATGCTGGAGTGGGTTGCCATTTCCTTCTCCAATGCATGAAAGTGAAAAGCAAAAGTGAAGTCGCTCAGTCGTGCCCGACTCTTAGCGACCCCATGGACTGCAGCCTACCAGGCTCCTCCGTCCATGGGATTTTCCAGGCAAGAGTAGTGGAGTGGGGTGCCATTGCCTTCTTTGAAATGGCCAAGAGGTGCATGAAAAAGTGTCCAACATTGTTAATCATCAGGGGAATACAGACCCAAATCACAATGAGCCATCCAGCATGGCCATCCAGAATGGCCATCATCAAAAGACCAGAGATAATGAATACTGACAAGGGTGTGGAGAAAGGGAGCCCCCCTGCACTGGCGGTGGGAATGTAGCCTGGTGCAGGCCCCATGGAGAACAGTGGGGAGGCTCCTCAAAAGACTAAAACAGAGCTACCGTATGACCCGGCAGTCCCACTCCTGGGTGCACGTATAAAGAAATGAAACAGGATATCGAGGCGATACCTGCCCCCATGTTCACTGCAGCTTTATTCACAGTGATCAAGACATGAAAATTGCCTGAGTCTGTCAATGGATGAGTGTGTAAAGAAGATGTGATATGGGATGCTATCATTCAGCCATGAGGAAGAGGGAGACTCTGCCATTTGTGGCAAAGGGCATTTGCTGAGTGGAGTAAGTCAAAGAGAGGCCCACACTGCACGATCTCGTGCGTGGACTCAGAGATCCAGAGAGTGGGATGGTGACTGCAGGGCTGAGGGCAGGAAATGGGGATGTCACTCAAGCATACAGACTTCCAGCTGTAAGATGAATAAGTTCCGGAAACAGGACAATTTAAATACCCTCACGGAAACACAGTGCAAGTGTATTTTCCCATCCATCTCACATGAATGCAGCTTGTCTTTGAATTTCTCTGTGAGTAGAAATGGAGAGGAAGCATTGACCAACCTCCTCACAGAACCACAGTCTCCTTCAGCACGTCCCCCAGTTTGAATATTCATCGTCACACTCTGCACTGTTGTGGCCTGGGGGCCAGTATTTATTAAGATTTGTGTCGTCTTCAGTGATGAAACATCCAGGGTTCTGCAGCTTTTCTCACAGGACATTAAATGAGGAATTTGGGGATATTGATGTACCTGCCTCTAGAAGAACTTTAATTAAAATCAAAATTTCTGTATGCCCCTCAGGTGTCCAACCCTGGTCTCTCCTTATTGTTGTAAATTAGCCACTTGAGTGGGCTGAGAGAATTGTCAGAGTTACCATTACCCAGCCCTGTTAAATGAGAATGAAGACCAGATTGGCAGGATACCATCCCCCCAGTCATTCAGGTGAGATAAGACCTTCCATTCGAGCATCACGTTGGTTCCAACAATACAGTCTGGTGGATGAAACAGCCAGACACACACACACACACACACACACACACACACATGCACACACGCACACACACACACACCCCTTTGATTCATACATCACTGAGTTTAAGCCACGCTCTTATATGTAACAGGAAATGAGCAAGACCCTGGGAGCTCTTGTGCACAGAAGCTTTTCTGGGCTTGTTTCTTGTTTGTAGGGAACAGACTCCAGCCTCCGTGACCTTCCCTGAGTCCCACAGGGAAGATGCAAGCAGATGCTGTTCAGGGAAGGGGGTGGATGTAGAGACGAGGGAGGCGCAGCCGAGAAACAAAGGAGCAGCTTTGGAGCAGGTCCTGCTTTCCCCTCAAGGGATACAGATAGCAATCTTTGAGCTCTTCTGCAGAACTTTTTCGTTCAGTCACTCAGTTCTGTCCGACTCTTTGTGACCCCATGGACTGGAGCACGCCAGGCTTCCCTATCCTATACCATCTCCTAGAGTTTGCTCAAACTCTTGTCCATTGAGTCAGTGATGCCACTCAACCATTCGTACTCTGTTGCCCCTTCTACTTCTGCCTTCAATCTTTCCCAGCACCCCCAACAGACGTAATATGTCAGCATTCTTCATTCCAGAGAACAGCACAGATTGATGAGCTTGAGAAACTCTTCACGAGGCCACTTGAGGCCAGATTAAAGGACTGCAGTCCTTGTGCACACTCTGATTCTTGTCAGCACTCCCCCACCTTGAACTGCCACTATAAAACTCCTCACCAGATCTGCCCAGGTTGAGACAGCTTTTCAAGGCAGGGCCTCACTGTGGCCGCCTTTGTCTGTTGTTGTTGCTCAGTTGCTCAGTCATGTCTGACTCTTTGTGACCCCATGGACTGCAGCATGCCAAGCTTCCCTGTCCTTCACTATCTCCTGGAATTTGCTCAAACTCAATCCATTGTTAAAGTGCTGCACTCAGTATGCCAGCAAATTTGAAAACTCAGCAGTGGCCACAAGACTGGGAAAAAATCACCGATCACTCCAATCCCAAATAAGGGCAATGCCAAAGAATGTTCAAACTACCACACATTGCACTCATCTCAGATGCTAGCAAAGTAATGCTCAAAATTCTCCAAGCTAGGCTTCAACAGTATGTGAACTGAGAACATCCAGATGTTCAAGCTGGATTTAGAAAAGGCAGAGGAAGCAGAGATCAAATTGCCAACATCTTTTGGATCATTGAAAAAGCAAGAGAGTTCCAGAAAAACATCTACTTCTGCTTCATTGACTACACTCATGGCTTTGACTGTGTGTATCACAACAAACTGTGGAAAATTCTTATAGAGCTGGGAATACCAGACCACCTTACCCGCCTCCTGAGAAATTTGTATGCAGGTCAGGAAGCAACAGTTAGAATGGGACATGGAACTGCAGACTGGTTCCAAATTGGGAAAACAGTACATCAAGGCTGTATATTGTCACCCTGCTTATTTAACTTCTATGTAGAGTACATCATGCAAAATGCCGGGCTCGATGAAGCACAAACTGGAATCAAGATTGCCAGGAGAAATATCAATAACCTCAGATATGCAGATGACACCACCCTTATGGCAGAAAATGAAGAGGAACTAAAGAGCCTATTAATGAGGGTGGAGGAGAGTGAACAAGCTGGCTCAAAATTTAGCATTCAAAAAACTAAGATCATGGCATCCAGTCCCATCACTTCATGCCAAATAGATGAGGAGAAAAGTGGAAACAGTGACAGACTATTTTCTTGGGCTCCAGAATTACTTCAGATGTTGACTGCAGCCATGAAATTAAAATACACTTGCTCCTTGGAAGAAAAGCTATGACAAACCTAGACAATGTATTAAAAACCAGACATTACTTTTCTGACAAAGGTTGTCTAGTCAAAGCTATGGTTTTTCCAGTAGTCATATATCGATGTGAGAGTTGGACCATAAAGAGTTGGACCATCAATTCTTTGTGAGCACCAAAGAATTGATGCTTTTGAACTCTGATTTTGGAGAAGACCTTGAGAGTCCCTTGGATTGCAAGGAGCTCAAACCAGTCATATTCATTGGGAGGACTAATGTGGAAACTGAAGCTCCAGTACTTTGACCATCTGATGCGAGGAACTGACTTGTTGGAAAAGACCCTGATGCTGGGAAAGATTGAAGGCAGGAAGAGAAGGAGATGACAGAGAACAAAATGCTTGGATGGCATCACTGACTCAGTGGCCATGAGTTTCACCAAGCTGTGGGAGATAGTAAAAGACAGGAACCCTGGCATGCTGTAGTCCATGGGGTCACAAAGAGTCGGACACAGCTGAGTGACTAAACAACAATCCATCTTTATTAACACCTGTTTCTGTTTCATGTATGGTTCACAAACGGGAACTGACTCACAGACAGAAAATAGGCTGGTGGCTGCCAAGAGGTGGGGGGTGAGGAGGGATGGAGCAAGAGTTTGGGGTTAGCGGATGCATACTGTTATATACAAGATAGATAAGCAATAAGGTCCTACTGTACAGCACAGGGAACTATACTCAATATCCTGGGATAAACCATAATGGAAAAGAATATGAAAAAGAATATATATATATATATATATATATATATATAACTGAATCACTTTGCTCTACAGCAGAAACTAACACAGCATTGCAAATCAACTATATTTCAAATTAAAAACTTTAAAACAAAATAAATAAAACCTATGGGGGTGTGTGTTCTGTGGCCTCTTTTGAGTCCTCTCAATTATATAACCAGTTGCAACGTGTGCAGCTGGCAAACTTCACTCTAGAGTTTTATTAACAGAGACATCTGTTTTGGGGGAAATAAGCAGTGAAGAAGAGAGGGCCAGGAACCCAGTGCCCTCTTTCCACATCCCTGGCAGGAACTGGCAGCAGCGTGGCACCCACTGTGGGAGGATGTCTATCAGTGTCCTGGGGAGCAGATCCCAGCCCCGGCGAACAGCTGGATGAACAGCTGGATGGACCTGAGTCGCCCCTTTGGCTGTTTTGTTTCAGGGAGAAAACAACACTGAAGAGAAGCAGCTTGTTGCTTTCGAGGCCACAGACTGTGACACGTAGCTCAGCTTGCAATGCCAGAGTGGGCTGGGGAGATACTTGTTTTGTCAAAATAACCTCACTAGCAGAAGTCAGCCTCGTTCACCTGGGGGAAGGGTAACTACAGAAACCCAGGGCCAGCCAGGCGCACAGTTACAGTGCTGTGGAGATGGTCACACGCTCACTTCTGAGCCACCCTGGAGACCACGCGCTGTGCATGGCCACTGTCCAAGCACAAGCCTATCCATCTGCGCCACGGCCCCACTTCCTGCAGCTTCTGCCGTGATGCAGAGGGCACACCCCAGTATGAATCTCCGCTACGGGAAGGGAGAATTGTCCTGACCCACCCTCAGAGAGTGCAGTGCTTCTGAGGCCACCAAAGTGTGTAGAACACACGTAACTCTGAGTAGTCATAACAGACCTGATGTCTCTCCTAACTCCGTGCTGTTAGTTGAGACAGGGTCGGTGCTGTAAGAGGCACCCCACACCCCCAAGAGAGTAAACTGTATGGAAAGTCTTTATGAACAAATACTGTGTTTATTTTTCTTGTGGATTTTGAAGTAGCAACATAATGTTTATCGTTTTTTCTTTTTTTTAAATATTTTTAAATTTTATTTTATTATTATTTTTAATATAAATGTATTTTTTTAATTGGAGGTTAATTACTTTACAATATCTTATTTGTTTTGCCATACATCAACATGAGTCTGCCACAGGTATGCACGTGTTCCCCATCCTGAACCCCCCCTCCCTCCTCCCTCCCCGTACCATCCCTCTGGGTCGTCCCAGTGCACCAGCCCCGAGCATCCATTATCATGCATCGAACCTGGACTGGTGATTCATTTTATAGACGATATTATACATGTTTCAATGCCATTCTCCCAAATCATCCCACCCCCTCCCTCTCCCACAGAGTCCAAAAGACTGTTCTATACATCTGTGTCTCTTTTGCTGTCTCACATACAGGGTTATCATTACCATCTTTCTAAATTCCATATATATGCATTAGTATTCTGTATTGGTGTTTTTCTTTCTGGCTTACTTCACTCTGTATAATCAGCTCCAGTTTCATCCACCTCATTAGAACTGATTCAAATGTATTCTTTTTAATGGCTGAGGAATACTCCATTGTGTATATGTACCATAGCTTTCTTATCCATTCATCTGCTGATGGACATCTAGGTTGCTTCCATGTCCTTTTTTCTAAACACATCTTAATATATTTTGTTCCCTGTTTTGTTCTTGGATACATACTATTCTCTATAGTGGTAATTAGTGAAAAGTTTACTTTTTTACTTAACGTATGACACACATACTTTTCATGCTCCAAAATGAGTGTTATATTTATTATTTTAATAGTTGAGTATTATTCTATCATATAGTTTATAATATTTAGACTATTCTTTTCTTCCAGCACATTTTCTATTATAAATATTGTTTGACTAAACTTTCTTTTTATATTATTTTCTTAGGTTAAGTTCTTACAAGTATGATGCTAAGTCATAGAGTACATTGTTTTATTTGTTTGTATAAGAGAAATTATTTTTATATTATTTTTGAAATTTTTGCCATCTGACAATTAATGAACTGAATCTATCTTCCTTCAAGACACTCTTGCTAGTATGCGTGTTTTCCTTCTAATTGAATTTGAGTCAAACTGTATTTTATTGCACTTTTTATTTGCATTTTGAAATTATATTGTGTGTATCAATTTTCCACTTTCACATTAGTTGATTTTTACTCTTGTATGAATTGGAGGAGGAACTGGCAATCCACTCCTGTATTCTTGCCAGTATAATTCCATGGACAGAGGATCCTGGCAGGCTACAGTCCATGGGGTTGCAAAGAGTCAGACATGACTGAGATACTGAGCACACACATGCACTTGTATGAATAATTCATATGCTTAGCCCATTTTTCTTACCATATTTCTTGTAGATCTGAAGAGATTTTTTTTTTAATTTAATGTGCTACTGCTGCTGCTGCTGCTAAGTCACTTCAGTCGTGTCCAACTCTATGCGACCCCATAGACGGCAGCCTACTAGGCTCCTGCATCCCTGGGATTCTCCAGGCAAGAACACTGGAGTGGGGTGCCATTTCCTTCTCCAATGCATGAAAGTAAAAGTGAAAGTGAAGTCGCTCAGTTGTGCCCGACTCTCAGTGACCCCATGGACCGCAGCCCACCAGGCTCCTTCATCCATGGGATTTTCCAGGCAAGAGTACTGGAGTGGGGTGCCATTGCCTTCTCCAGTTTAATGTGCACCATAATGTAGTTTATGCCACTGTTCCAACAGTCTGTTGTAACACAGTTGCTGGTGAACAAGATACTCACTTTTGCCGTTAGGCAGTCCTGCTTGTGGCTGAGGTCTTTCTTGTCTTTCCATTCTGCAGAGGCGGGTATGGGACTGTGGGCATGAGATAGCTCTATTTAGAATATTCCTGATCACCACATGTAACCCTGTTAGAAAGTGTCTCTTTTCCATTTATGACAACAAACATAGAATCTTGGTGGGGTGGATTTATGTTGATCTACATGTGAATTTGAGATGGTGAGAAGGTATATTAAAGCATGATTAAAATGTATTAAAGCAGATGCTGCTGCCTGGAGGTGGTTGAGGACCAGTTTTCAAGACCAGGCCATGGAGCGGGGAGTGGAAGGCAGGGAACAAGTCCATAGTTACACAAAGCATGCTCCCGGCTCCTACCTTGGGAGTCATGGAGAATGTGGTGTGTTCAGCTGACCAATGTCCATACATGAGCATTGTGACTGGCATGTGTGTTTTCACTTCTACACAAGATGGAGAGGTAGAGGTTTAAACATCCTGCTAATCTTCATGCAATCCAGTGAGATGGGAATGGTCATGTCTTAGACTAGGAAACCAAGGCACCAAGAACTAGATCACAGTCACCAGGTTTATTAAGGATGATATTTATTTCAGTCTGTTCGCTAGCCTGCTGCTTTGGAGTCTAATGGAGTCATTATAATGCATGGAACAAAGTTTAAAGTGTTATTGAATTGCTCTATATGACTGTTGAATTATTACAAGTACACTAAATGCTGCACTGGAAGAAGCCCAAGCTGGAATCAAGATTGCCGGGAGAAATATCAATAACCTCAGATATGCAGATGACATCACCCTTATGGCAGAAAGTGAAGAGGAACTAAAAAGCCTCTTGATGAAAGTGAAAGAGGAGAGTGAAAAAGTTGGCTTAAAGCTCAACATTCAGAAAATGAAGATCATGGCATCTGGTTAAGTGCCATGGCATTTCATGCAAATAGATGGGGCAACAGTGGAAACAGTGTCAGACTTTATATTTTTGGGCTCCAAAATCACTGCAGATGGCGATTGCAGCCATGAAATTAAAAGACACTTACTCCTTGGAAGGAAAGTTATGAGCAACCTAGACAGCATATTTAAAAGCAGAGACATTACTTTGCCAACAAAGGTCTATCTAGTCAAGGCTATGGTTTTTCCAGTGGTCATGTATGGATGTGAGAGTTGGACTGTGAAGAAAGCTGAGTGCTGAAGAATTGATGCTTTTGAACTGTGGTGTTGGAGAAGACTCTTGAGAGTCCCTTGGACTGCAAGGAGATCCAACCAGTTCATCCTAAAGGAGATCAGTCCTGGGTGTTCTTTGGAAGGAATGATGCTAAAGCTGAAACTCCAGTACTTTGGCCACCTCATGCAAAGAGTTGACTCATTGGCAAAGTCTCTGATGCTGGGAGGGATTAGGAGCAGGAGGATAAGGGGCTGACAGAGGATGAGATGGCTGAATCGCATCACTGACTCGATGGATGTGATTCTGAGTGAACTCTGGGAGTTGGTGATGGACAGGGAGGCCTGGCATGCTGTGATTCATGGGGTCACAAAGAGTCGGACACGACTGAGCGACTGAACTGACTGACTGATGTACATGTATAACTGATTCACTTTGCTGTATGGTAGAAATGAACACACCATTGTAAGACAGCTATACTACATTAAAAAAAAAAAAAGACTGCATATAAGGCACTTGTGTAGGCTCTAGGTTTTCAAGCATTGAATAAGCAATCAAAACCTGTCCTCATGGAGCTCAAGGTCCAGTGGGGAGAAAGAGAAAATGGGGAATTAATAAATCCATAAACAAAGGAAACTGCAGAGATATATGTCATTAAGTACTGTGAACAAAAGAAGCAGGGAAGTGATTTGGGGAATTTTTGGTGATAATACAGTGTAAAGATGGCTAAGGGTATCTCTCTAAGAAGGTAACATTTGAATAACAGCCTGAGAGTGCAGGAGCTCCGTGTATGCCAGAGACAAGGGGACACTTGTGGAAGCGTGTTCTCAGAGAGGGAACAGAACCTGCTAAGACTCGGGGGCAGGGGCCCAGCAAGGAAGCCTGTCTGTCTGGGGCCAGTGAGAGGAAGCAGGATTGAGGAGACACAGGCTTGCAGGTTATATATTGTGACGACTGTGGGTCCTGCTCCAAGTGACAGGAAGGCTTTGGAGGGGGTGTAAAGAGAGACTTCGTTGATGTATAAACAGCTGGTAGATTTACATTTAGCCTCCACTTCTGTCACACAGTGGATTTGTATTAAGCTTCTAACATAGTATTATGGCTTCTTAGGTGATGCAGTGGTAAAGAATCCATTTGCCAGTACAGGAGATGCAAGAGACACAGGTTCGATTCCTGGGTCAAGAGGATTCCCTGGAGAAGGAAATGGCACCCCCCTCCAGTATTCTTGCCTGGGAAATCCCATGGACAGAGGAGCCTGGCCAGGTACAGTCTATGGGGTTGCAGAGAGTTGGACATGACTGAGCAACTGAGCACATTGTCAAATGAAGAAAAACATTAGCGATGCCCAGGGGTCCGGGGGCAGCTGGAGAATGTGTGGACTGTGTCTTGTGGATGTGAAACCACCTTAGGAGATGATACACACTTCCTCTAGTATACAAACCCTTCTGTTACCACAGAACTCTAAACAGACTTTCCCATTTTCATAAATTTCAGGTGAATGTATTTTTTCTGTTGTAAAGAATGTAATTTAGTAATAGCACACTTTATTGATCAATAGAAAATATTAATTTTTAAAAGCAGATAAACACTTAGCAAAGATCATTAAACTGATTTATTTTTACACTCCCTTCTTAGAGTAGGTTCAGTTCAGTTTAGTTCAGTCACTCAGTCGTGTCCGCCTCTTTGTGACCCCATGAATCGCAGCATGCCAGGCCTCCCTGTCCATCACCAACTCCTGGAGTTCACTCAGAATCACGTCCATCAAGTCAGTGATGCCATCCAGCCATCTCATCCTCTGTCAGCCCCTTCTCCTCCTTCCCCCAATCCCTCCCAGCATCAGAGTCTTTGCCAGTGAGTCAACTCTTCGCTTGAGGTGGACAAAGTACTGGAGTTTCAGCTTTAGCATCATTCCTTCCAAAGAAATCCCAGGGCTGATCTCCTTCAGAATGGACTGGTTGGATCTCCTTGCAGTCCAAGGGACTCTCAAGAGTCTTCTCCAACACCACAGTTCAAAAGCATCAGTTCTTCGGTGCTCAGCTTTCTTCACAGTCCAACTCTCGCATCCATACATGACCACGGGAAAAACCATAGCCTTGACTAGACGGACCTTAGTCAGCAAAGTAATGTCTCTGCTTTTAAATATGCTATCTAGGTTGGTCATAACTTTCCTTCCAAGTAGTAAGCGTCTTTTAATTTCATGGCAGCAATCACCATCTGCAGTGATTTTGGAGCCCAAAAATATAAAGTCTGACACTGTTTCCCCATCTTTTTCCATGAAGTGATGGGATCAGATGCCATGATCTTAGCTTTCTGAATGTTGAGATTTAAGCCAACTTTTTCACTCTCCTCTTTCACTTTCATCAAGAGGCTTTTTAGTTCCTCTTCACTTTCTGCCATAAGGGTGATGTCATCTGCATATCTGAGGTGTTTGATATTTCTCCCGGCAATCTTGATTCCAGGTTGTGTTTCTTCCAGCCCAGCATTTCTCATGATGTACTCTGCATATAAGCTAAATAAGCAGGGTGACAATATACAGCCTTGACGTACCCCTTTTCCTATTTGGAACCAATCTGTTGTTCCATGTCCAGTTCTAACTGTTGCTTCCTGATCTGCATATAGGTTTCTCAAGAGGCAGGTCAGGTGGTCTGGTATTCCCATCTCTTTCAGAATTTTCCACAGTTTATTGTGATCCACATAGTAGGTCACTGTAAGCAATAAATGTATTATTCATACTTTTCAGGACAGTCATAGTTTTGCTATTTAAGAGTTATAGCATGGACTTCTTATCGTTTGCTTGTTTGGTTTTTACTTTATTTTATGTTTGGGTGTGCTGGGTCTTCATTGCTGCACTCAGGCCTCGTCTACCTGCTGCGTGTGGGGGCTACTCTCTAGTTCCCCGTTAAGTGTGTAGGCATCTCCTTGTGGTGGCTGCTTTTTTGTTGTTGTGAAGCATGTTGTGGGCTCTAGGTGAAGGAAAGTTACACAGCTCAAAATACCGGGAGTTAAAATTCCCCTCGGGTTCCTCCCCACCATTCTATGCAAAACAAAGAACTCGCTCACCTGAAGAAAAAAATGGACATTAAAGCTGATTACGACCAGCTCTCAGCCAGTCCAGCCTCTGGCTGATCTCCAGAATTCCTTGCCCCAACCATTTAAGAGATAACTAACCCGAAACCTTTGGAGAAGAACAGGCCCCCTTAAGACAGTAGATTTCCACATATATGCCTATATATACTTGCTCTTTTCTTGGGTTAATAACTGCTGCCCTTTCTCGCCTCATTAAAGGTGATCTGTTCTGGTACAGTGCCGGTCTCATTCTTTTTCCAAACCTTGCCTTCTCTGACTCCTTTACCCTACAGTTGAGGCACAGAGTTACATGCCTAAATATGACAGTTTCCGCATTTCAAACCGGTAACTCAGGGTGCAGATTTTCCTGCCTGAAATATGAAATTCTCCACCTTTCATCCTAGAAAGTTGGGGTGCATAGTTTTCTGCCTGAAATAAATTTTCCTCATTTCAGGCCAGTAACTCAGGGCATAGAGTTTCCTGCCTGAAATCTGACATTTTCCGCATTTCAGTCTGGAAACTTGGGGCACAGAGTTTCCTGTCTGAAAAATGAAATTCTCATTTCACCGGCAAACATGGGGAGCAGATTTTCCAGCCCCAAATATGGGGTTTTCTATATTTCAGCTTATAAAATTGGGGCAGAGTTTCCCACCTGTTACATGAAATTTTCGTATTTCAGCCTGGAAACTTGGTGCACAGTTTCCTGCCTGAAGTATTAAACTTTCCTCATTTCAGCTCAGAAATTTGGGGCACAGATTTTCCTGCCTGACATATATGACATTTTACACATTACAGCCCTCAGCCTTGGGGTACCGAGTTTCCTGCCTGAAATATGACACTGTCTGCATTTCAGCCTGAAATCTTGGTGTATAGAGTTTGCTGCCTGATGTATGACACTTTATGCATTTCTGCCCCAAAATTTGGGGTGCAGAAATTCCTGCATAAAATATTAAAAATATCTGCATTTCACTCTGGAAACTTGGGCAGAGAATTGCCTGCCTGAATAATGAAATCCTCCTTATTTCAGCCTGGAAACTGGGGGCACCGAGTTTCCTGACTGAATTATGAAATTCTCCAAATTTCATCCTGGGAAGTTGGGGCACATAAGTTCCTGCCTGAAATATGACACCTTTAGCATTTCAGCCCAGAAACTTGGGGTGCTGAGTTTCCTGCCTGAAATATGAAAATCTCTGCATTTCAGCCCAGAAACTTGGGGGTGCAGAATTTTCTGCCTAAAACATGAAATTCTCTGCCTTTCAGCCTGGAAATTCGGGGCACAGAATTTCTTGCCTGAAATATGAAATTCTCTGCATTTCAGCCCAGGTTCTCAGGCCATAGAGTTTCCTGTCTGAAATATGAAATTCTCCTCATTTCACCTAGAAACACGGAGTGCAAATTTTCATGCCTGAAATGAGAATTTCCATATTTCATCCCAGAAACATATGGTGCAGTTTCCCACCCAAAATTTGAAATTTTCCATATTTCAGCCTCAAAAGTAGGGATGCAGAGTTTGTACTAGCCAAGAGTTTGAAATAGCCAAGAAACATGCTTTTGTGAATCTGGGAATTGGGCCCTTATGGGAAAAGCAATAATTTTCCACCTGTGGAAGCCGGTTCACACTTGTTCATTTTTCTCTTCATTCCAACAACAGCTTTGGTCAAGTTTTGGATTATCTGTAAGAAATAGGCTGCTTGCTACTTCTTTCTGGGAAGTCACCTGACAGTACTGTTTCAACTAATCAGGGTATGAAAGGCTGCAGCTACGAGCCATGAATGATGCCAGGATTCACGACCTCTGGAAGAGAGGAATTTGATCAGGAGCCAGAGACAAAGCTCAATCTCTCAGAGCTTTTGTGTCAATGTTTTATTAAAGTATAAAAGATTTAGAGAAAGCTTCAGACATAGACATCAGAAGGGGACAGAAAGAGTGCCCCCTTGCTAGTTTTTTAGGTGTTTTACACCTGTTAGCAAGCTGCTAACCAGATAAAAGAAACACCTCAAGACTAAGAGAGTTGCACTAGGTCCCTCTCCCACAACATACATTTTGAGATAGCATTGGCACAAGAGAAGTCGTCTCTGGTTGTAAAACAATTGACATGAATGTTAAAACAGATTTTAAAGCAAATACATAGTTTTATTTACATAGTTTAAGAAGAACATTTCCGTAAGAAAAACACATTGTTTAGGTGAAGGTTTGAGAAAAGTTAAGTTCAGGTGGAACCAGGTGTCATCATGGCAACACATGATTAGAAGAAGTCTCCTGTAACTTTGTACAGGGAAGGAAAGAAATGTCTGTCACTTGCAGTTTATTTCCTCCTGCTAATTAGGGACCTCTGGCCTTCCTACAGAGGCTGCTAACCCTCTCAGGTAACAACTGGTATGGCAATCAACACTCAAAGAACACCTTCCCATGACCTCTTCTCTAATGGAATGGTACAGTGTTTTCTAGCTGTGTCTTTACAAAGCTTTGAAAACACCAGAAAACATGTTTTTGTGAACCTGGGATTTGGGCTCTGATGAGTAAAGAAGTATTTTCCATGTGAATGCTTGATAGTTGCAGCCTCAATCCTGCTAGAAAATCACACTTATTCATTTCTTTCTTTATTACTGCAACAACTTTGGTTTAGAGTTTTCTAGAGTTTGCATGTCACTTCTTGCTGGGAAGTCATTTGATAGTACAGATTCACTAATTAGGAAGTGAAGGTATGGCAGTCAACACCCACAGAACTCTCTTCTGACATCCTCTCTCATGGAATGGTACATTGAATTCCAGGAGTGTCTTTACACAGCTCTGAAACTGCACCAAACATGTTTTTGTGAACCTGGGAATAAGGCCTGATGGTGAAAGAAGTATTTTCCCACTATGAAAGCTGGATTGCTGTAGCCTTAAACTTGCAGTAAAACACATTGCTTCATTATTCTCTTCAACAACAGGTTTCACCATGATTTTGAGTTTTCTGAAATAAAAAGGATGCTTCCAACTTCAGGCTGGGAACTCATCTGACAGTAATTTCTAGTGATTTTCACCTGATCATAGTAACAACAGGCATGGCAGTCAACAGTCACAGAACACTCTCCTCTGCCATTTTTCTCATGGAGTGGTACAGTGTGTCCTGAGTGTGTCTTTACAAAACTCTGAAACAGCCAGGAAACACATGCTTTTGTGAACCTGGGAATTGGGCCTTTATGGTAAAAGCTGTATTTTCCACCTGTGGAAGCTAGATAATTGTAGCCTCAGCGCTGCCAGGAAAACACATGGATTCATTTTTCTTTTCATTACAACATCATCTTTGATCAAGTCATTGAGTTTTCTGAAAGAAACAGGGTGTAGGCTATTTCTTTCCCAGAAGTCACCAGACAGTACTGTTTCATCTAATCAGGGAAACAACAGGTATGGCAGTCAACAATCACAGAACACTCTCCCCTGACCTCTTTTCTCATGGAATGGTACAGTGTTTCCTAGGTTTGTTTTTACAAAGCTCTGAAAATGAAGGGAAACATGCTTCTTGGAACCAGATTATTGGGGCCTGATGGTAAAAGAAGTATTTCCCCACTGTGAAAGCTGAGTAGTTGTAGCCTAAAATCTGCTATAGAAACATATTGGTTCATTGTTCTCTTCATTACAGAAACAGCTTTGGTCTAGTTTTTGAGTATTCTGAAAATAAGGAGCTGGTATCCACTTCCTGCTGAAGTCACCTGACAGCACAGTTTCAGTAGGCACAGAACACTCCCCTGATGTTTCTTTCTCATGGAACGGCACAGTGCTTCCTAGGAGTGTCTTTACAAAGCTCAGAAAGCTCCAGGTTCATGCTTCTACAAGCCTGGGAACTGGAGCCTGATGGCAAACCAAATATATTCCCACTGTGAAAGCTGGAGAGCTGCAGCATCAGTCAGTCAGTTCAGTCGCTTAGTCGTGTCCGACTCTTTGCGACCCCATGAATCGCAGCACGCCAGGCCTCCCTGTCCATCACCATCTCCCGGAGTTCACTCAGAATCACGTCCATGGAGTCAGTGATGCCATCCAGCCATCTCATCCTCTGTCAGCCCCTTCTCCTCCTGCCCCCCCCAATCCCTCCCAGCATCAGTCTTTTCCAATGAGTCAACTCTTCGCATGAGGTGGCCAAAGTACTGGAGTTTCAGCTTTAGCATCATCCCTTCCAAAGAACACCCAGGACTGATCTCCTTTAGAATGGACTGGTTGGATCTCCTTGCAGTCGAAGGGACTCTCAAGAGTCTTCTCCAACACCACACTTCAATAGCATCAGTCCTGCCCAAAAAACACCCTGGTTCTTTTCTATCATTACACCAATATCTTTGGTCTAGTTTTTGAGTTTTCTGAAAGAAATAGGCTGCTTGCCACTTCTTGGTAGGAAGTCATCTGACAGTACAGATTCACCTAATCAGGGTAACAACATGTAAGTCAGTCAACACTCACAGAACACTGTACTGTCATCTTTCCACATGATGGTACAATGTGTCCTAGGTGTGTCTTCACACAACTCAGAAAATGCCAGGAAACATGCATTTGTGAATCTGCAAACAAGCAAAAACAAGGAAAAGCTATCTTTTCCACATTTATAAAATGGATAATGGCAGCCACAAACCTGCCAAGAAACAGACTGGTTCGTTTTTCTCTTCATGATAACAACTTTGGTCACGTTTTTGAGTTTTATGTAAGAAACAGGCTGCTTGCCCCTTCTTGCTGGGAAGTCATCTGACAGTTTAGTTACACCTAACCAGAGTAACAACAGGTTTGGCAGTCAACACTCACTCACAGACACTCCCGCCGGCTTCTTTTCTCACAGAATGACATGTTGCATCCTAGGAGCATCTTCAGATAGCAACAAAACTACAGCGAACACTGCGTTTCTGTGAAACTGGCAATTGGGGTCTGATGGCAAAATCAGCATTTCCCCCCAGTGAAAGCTGGACAGTTGCAGCCTTAAACTTGCCAGAAACTCCCTGGTTTATTTTGCTCTTCCTTATAATAATAGCTTTGGTGGTGATGATTTTGAGTTTTCTGAAACAAAAAGGATGCTTCCAGCTTCTTGTCAGGAAGTCATCTGACAGAATAGTTTACCCTTAGCAGCGTAACAACTGGGATGGTAGTCAACATTCACAGAACACTCCCCCCTGACACTTTTTCTCATGGAATGATACAATAAATCCTAGAAGTGTCTCACACAGCTCTGAAACTCCAGGGAAACATGTTTTTGTGAACCTGGGCAATGGGGCCTAATGGCAAAAGAAGTATATTCACCCAGTGAAATCTGGGTAGTTTCAGCCTCATACTTGCCAGAAAAACATACTTCTTCATTTTCCTTTTCATTTCAACCACGTCTTTGGTCATGATTTTGAGTTTCCTGAAACAAAAAGCATGCTTCCAACTTCTTGCTGGGAAGTCATCTGATAGTACCTAATCAGAGTAACAACAAGAATGGCAGTTAACACTCACAGAACACTATCCCTTGACATTTTTTTTTCTCATCGAATGGTACAGTGTTTCCTAGGAGTGTCTTTACAAAGCTCTGAAAACGTAGGGCAACATGTTTTTATGAACCTGGGAATTGGGGTCTGATGGCAAAAGAAGCATATGCCCATTGTTGAGGCTTGAGAGTTGCAGATTTGAACCTGCCAGAAAAACACGTTGGTTCATTTCTCTTTTCATTGCCAACATTTGTTGGATCATAGAAAAAGCAAGGGAATTCCACTTGCTTGGAGAGGCAACCCACTCCTGTATTCTTGCCTAGAAAATTCCATGGTCAGGAGATCCGAGAGGGCTACAAGAGTTGGACACGACTGGAGTGACTTTGCACAGTTATTTCCCTTCCTCCAGATCAGTTAGGCTGTTAATACCCCAGAAAATTAGGCTCTGGTTAACTAGTTTCTTCTATGAGCAGGACTTGTTAAGAACAGGATGCTCTGGTGTATTTCAAAATGGTCCATCCACTCAACTCTCCAGGTCAGAAACACATTTTCCCCCAGGATTTACCATAAGAGTTTGGTCAAGCTCCTAGTGGTGAATCTCATGAAACTGTGGGAACTCTCCAAAGATTTGGTCTTTCTGGAGTTTTTAACCCTCAAAGTTGTTCACACTGAGCCTCCTGCAATTCACTGATTACAGTTCAGTGTTCACAAATAAGGCAGTTTCTAGTCATGAGTCTTTGCTCTCCTAAGTTGAGACTTTCTGAATTCATCTGTCTGTGTATCTAATCTTGAGGACAGGCCGCGATTTGTTCCCCCATGTCTTATGGATCCAAGAATAGTTTTTGAGTTTTCAGTCTCTACAGTTTTTTATTTATTGTTAGGATGGAGTGGCAACTTCTAAGCTCCTTATTAGCAGAACTAGAAATTGAAATTTTAGGTTTGTTCATTTTTACTTATGACTAGTGCTTCTGATATAGTTTAACAGCTCACCTATTGAACAACATCTGGATTGATTCTTTTTGGCTATCACAAATAAAACTGCTATGAACATTCACCTACAGGGGTTTGTGTGAACATAAATTATCATTTCCCTGGGATAAATGTCCAAAGGGTGCAATTGATGGGTAATTGCACATTCAGTTTTATAAGAAAGTGCCAAACTGTTTTCCAGAGTGATTGTAATCTTTATGTGTGTGTGTGCAGTGAAATGATCACCTAATATCTATCACCACATAGTAAATTTTTCTTGTGATAGAACTTTTAATATTTACTCTTTCAGCAACTTTCAAATATACAACAAAGTACTGACAATAGTTATCATGCTCTATGTTACATCCCTTTGACTTATTTATAACTGGAGTTTGTACCTTTTGATCACCTTCACTGATTTTTGCCACCCCCACAGCTGGAAACCACCAATCTCTTCTCTCTATTCTCTGTATTTATGGGTTTGATTTTGTTTTTTTGGCTCCACATATAAGTGAGATCATCCAGTATTTGTTTTTCTGTCTGATTTATTCATTTAGTATAAATGTACTCCAGGTCCACTCATAATGTTACAAATGGCAATATTTCCTTTTATGATGGCTGAATAACATTCCGTTGTGTGTGCACATGTGCATGTGAGTATGCTGTTGTTCAGTCATCAAGTTGGACTCTTTCTTTGCAACCCCACGGACTATAGCTAGACTTCCCTGTCCCTCACCATCTTGTGGAGTTTGTTCATGTCCATTGAGTTGGTGATGCCATTCAACCATCTCATGCTGTGTTGCCCACTTCTCCTCCTGCCTTTAATCTTTCCCAGCATTTTAGATTTTTTTTTTCCAGTGAGTCAGCTCTTCACATTCAGTGGCCAAACCTTCAGCATCAGTCTTTCCAATGAATATTCAGGACTGATTTCCTTTAGGACTGACAGGTTTGACCTCCTTGCTGTTCAAAGGACTCTGAAGTCTTCTTCAGCACCACGATTTGAAAGCATCAGTTCTTTGGCACTCAGCCTTCTTTATGGCCTCACTCTCACATCCATACATGACGACTGGAAAAACCGTAACTTTGACTACGTGGATCTTCTTTTTTTAATTGAAGGATAATTGCTTTATAGAATTTTGTTGTTTTCTGTCAAACCTCAACATGAATCAGCCATAGGTATACATATATCCCCTCCCTTTTGAACCTCCCTCCCATCTTCTGCCCCTTCCCACCCCTCTAGATTGATACAGAGACCCTGTTTGAGTTTCCTAAGCCATACAGCAAATGCCTGTTGGCTATCTGTTTTACATATGGTAATGTAAGTTTCCATGTTACTCTCGCCATACATCTCACCCTCTCCTCCCTTCACACCATGTCCATAAGTCTATTCTCTATGTCTGTTTTTCCATTGCTGCCCTTAAAAATAAATTTTTCAGTACCATATTTCTAGATTCTGCATATATGCGTTAAGTTAGTTAGTTAGTTAAGTCGCTCAATCGTGTCCGACTCTTTGCAACCCCGTGGACTGTAGCCCACCAGGCTCCTCCGTCCATGGGATTCTGCAGGCAAGAACACTGGAGTGGGTTGCCATTTCCTTCTCCAGGGGATCTTCCCGACCCAGGGATTGAACCCAGGTCTCCCACATTAGAGGCAGACGCTTTAACCTCTGAGATTTATCGTACTCTTTCTGACTCATTTCACTCTGTATAATAGATTCTAGGTTCATCTACCTCATCAGAACTGACTCAAATGCATTCTTTTTTGTGGCTGAGTAATATTCCATTGTGTGTATGTACCACAACTTCTTTATCCATTCATCTGTTTATGGACATCTAGGTTGCTTCCATGTTCTCTCTGGTCAGAGAAGATGTTTGATTTGATTTTAATTTTTCTTAAATTTACTGAATTTTGATTTGTGACCAAGATGTGGCCTATCTTGGAGAATGTTTCATGTGCACTTGAGAAGAAGGTGTATTCTTCTGCATTTGGATGGAATGTCCTGAAGATATCAATGAGATGTATCTCATTTAATGTATCATTTAAGACTTGTGTTTCCTTATTTTTTGTTTTGATGATCTATCCATTGGTGTGAGTGGGGTGTTAAAGTCTCCTACTATTATTGTGTTACTGTCAATTTCTCATTTTAGGTCTGTTTGTGTTTGTCTTATGTTTTGAGGTGCTTCTATGTTGGGTGCATAGATATTTGCAACTGTTATGTCTTCCTTTTGGATTGATCCCTGGATCATTATGTAGTGTCCTTCCTTGTCTTTTGTAAACTTTTTAAGGTCTATTTTGTCTGATATGAGGAATGTTACTCCAGCTTTCTTTTGCTCCCCATTTGCATGGAATATATTTTTCCACCCTCTCACTTTCAGTCTATATGTGTCTTTAAGTCTGAAGTGGGTTTCTTGTAAACAGTATATATACAGGTCTTGATTTTGTATTCATTCAGCCAGTCTGTGTCTTTTGGTTGAAACATTTAATCCATTTACATTTAAAGCAATTATTGATATATATGTTCCTATTGCCATTTTCTAATTGTTTGGGGTTGATTTTGTAGATCTTTTTTCTTCTGTTGTATTTCTTGACTATATAAATCCGTTTAACATTTGTTGTAAAGGTGGTTTGGTGGTACTGAATTCTCTTAACTGTTGCTTGTCTGCAAAGCTTTTGATTTCTCCATCAATTCTGTATGAGATCCTTGCCAGGTACTGTAATCTTGGTTGTAGATATTCCCCTTTCAATACTTTAAATATATTCTGCCATTCCCTTCTTGCCTGCAGAGTTTCTGCTGAAAGACCAGCTGTTAAGCGTATGGGGTTTCCATTGTATTTTACTTGTCGTTTCTCCTTACTGCTTTTAATATTCTTTCTTTGTGTTTAGTCTTTGTTAGTTTGATTTGTATGTGTCTTGGCATGTTTCTCCTTGGGTTTATCCTGTATGGGACTCTTTGTGCCTCTTGTACTTGATTGCCTACTTCCTTTTCCATGTTGGGGAAATTTTCAAGTGTAGTCTTTTCAAAAAATTTCTCATACCCTTTCTTTTTCTCTTCTTCTTCTGGGACCCATATAAATCGACTGTTGGTGCATTTGATGTGATCCCAAAGTTCTCTGAAACTGTCCTCAGCTCTTTTCATTCTTTTCACTTTATTCTGCTCATCAGAAGTTGTTTACACCATTTTATCTTCCAGCTCACTGATTCATTCTTCTGCTTCAGATATTCTGCTATTGATCCCTTCTAGAATATTTTTAATTTCAGTAATTGGGTTGTTGTCTCTGTATGCTTATTCTTTAATTTTTCTAGGTCTTTGTTAATTGATTCTTGCATTTTCTCCATTTTGTTTTTCAAGGTTTTTGATCATCTTTACTATCATTATTCTGAATTCTTTTTCAGGTAGGTTTCCTATTTCCTCTTCATTTATTTGGACTTCTGTGTTTCTAGTTTGTTCCTTCATTTGTGCAGTGTTTCTTTGCCTTTTCATATATATTTTTAAAGTTATTGTGTTCGAGGTCTCCTTTCCCCAGGCTTTAAAGAAAGATGAATTCTTTCCTTGTAGAAGGTCATATTCTTTATTCCTTTTGGTTTCTGCCCTCCTAAGGTTGGTCCAGTGGTTTGTGTGAGCTTCCTACAGGGTGAGATTTATGCTGAGTTTTTGTTTGTTTTTCCTATGATGGGCAAGGCTGAGTGAGGTGGTACTCCTATCTGCTGATGATTGGGTTTGTATTTTTGTTTTGTTTGTTGTTTAGATGAGGCATCCTGCACAGGGTGCTACTGGTGGTTGACTGATGCCGGGTCTTGTATTCAAGGGGTTTCCTTTGTGTGAGTTCTCATTATGTGATACTCCCTAGGGTTAGTTCCCTGGTAGTCTAGGGTGTTGGAGTCAGTGCTCCCACTCCAAAGGCTCAGGGGTTTGATCTCTGGTCAGAAACGAGGATTCCACAAGTGGTTTGTTCTGGCATTAAGGGAGAGTGAAACAAATATTCAAAAACGAGAAACCAAAGATGAACCCCAGACAAATGGCATGTACAAAATCAGGCAAATAATAATTAAAATAATGGGATATACACAGGTACATATACACCCATGAAGAAAGTGAAAACAGTCCAACAAAAATAAAGTACAGTAGACTGATCCAGTGAACAACGGAAATCAAAAATTATACTTACCAATTAAGAACAAAACTAACTTAAGCACAAACTGGAAAACAAAAGTAAAGCAAAGTGTCAAGTGGGGAATAAAGCAATTAAAACAAAACCAACAAATATGTTGAGTGGAAAGAAAAGAGAGGAAAGAAAGAAAGAAATATGCAAAGAAATAACTTTGCATATTTAACGTATATGCAAAGTTAAATAGAGGTAGATGAAAAAGATTTATATACATTAAAGATTAACTGCAAGGGGAAAAGAACAGTAGGAAAGGCAAATGAAGGAATAGATGTAGAAAAAATATAATAGGCTTTAAAAAATTAAAACTTATAAAAGGAGAAAAGAGAAAAAAAATGGAAGAAGAAAAAAGGGAAAAAATAGGAAAATTTCACAGAACTGCAAAAGCTCAGTGCAGAGGCAGAGGTTTATAACAATAAAAAGTGTGACTGAATATACACATATACATATACACCCAAAAGCAAAATGAAAACAGTTGAAAAAATATTAAGTACAATAGATTGACCCAGCAAACAAAGGAAACCAAAAATGATATCTACCAAAACAAAACTAATTAAAGCACAAACTGGAAAACAAAACTAAAGCAAGGTGCCAATTGGGGAATAATGCAATGAAAATAAGAGTAACAAATATGTTGAGAGGAAAGGAGAGAAAGAAAAGAAAGAATAGATATGCAAAGTAAAATAGAGGTAGATAAAGATTTATATACATTAAAGATTAACTGCAAGCAGAAAATAACAGTAGTAAAAGCAAACAAAGGAATAAATGTAGAAAAAATAATAATATGTATAAAAATTAAAATTAAAAAAAGAGAAAAGAAGAAAAGAGGAAAACTCCATAGAACTGCAAAACTCCATAGAACCTAGAGGCAGAGGTTTATGACAATAAAAAATGTGACTGAGGAAAAATAAAGGAATAAAAAAAAGCTTAATTGGATTTCTTAGTGCCAATAAAATCGACAACTACAACGGGGGGTGAAGGGGGGTGCAGAGGAAAAAAATCCAAAAGAATCTACAGAACAAATCAAAAAATAAGAATAATAAATATTTTTCTTGAGTCACTGCTGTCAGTCCTTTCTCGTGCTGCGAATCAGTCCACCTTACCTTGCTAGGATGCCCTCCAACACTGTGCTGATCTCTGGACCTGCTGTGGGGGCTGCTGAGATTCTCATCGGGTCCTGCTCCTGTGTATTCTTGTCTCCAATGTCCAGAGCTATCAGAGCTAGTGCATTTTCCTTTGCGGGAGCTCTCAGTGTCCTTTTATATATTCCATAGATACAGAGTTTGCCTAGTTGATTGTGTGGATTTAATCTGAAGCTGGTACAGCTGGTGGGAAGGTTTTGGGTCTTCCTCCTTAGCCACACTGCCCCTGAGTTTCAACTGTGGTTTTATTTCCACCTCTCCATGTGGGTCGTCCAGTGGGGTTTGCTCCTGAGGCTGCCGTGGAGGGCTTGGGTTTACCCCTGTGAGGGCCAGATGTGGAGGTGGTGCAGCTGCTTGGGTTGCAGGGGATCTGGCAGCACCAGGTACTCAGGGGAGCTGGCGGCTAGGGCAGCAGGAAATATAGTGCTCTAGTAGGGTATGGCAACCAGTTTGGGCCAATATGCTCCAGCATTCTTGCCTGGAGAACCCCCCTCTCTGGCAGAGAAGCCTGGCAGGCCACAATCTACAGGGTTGCAAAGAGCCGGACAGGACCAAAGTGACCCTGTGCACATAGACACAAGACTTTATTATTATTATTATTTTGCGTGTGGTAGCTCTGCCCCAGTGAGAGTTGAGCATGAAGGTGGTGCGGACACAAACTGCCTCCATGGCAGGAGTTATGGCCTTGTCAGAGTCTTTTCTCGAGCCTCTTGTAGCTGGCTATCAGAAGGCCTCTTTGGCCAGTCTTTCTCCGTAGCTTCGCCTGGTCAGGCACTTAGAGGGAATCCCTTGCCTGGGGTCCCTTCTCTGTTGTTCTACACGTCAGGCACATAGAGGCCCCCCCCACCCCGACTGGGGTCCTACTCCGTAGACCCCGTCAGGCACTTAAAGGGGCACCCTGGGTGGGTTCTACTCTAGTTCAGTGCCTCAGGCGTTTGGTGGGCCAGTCTCTCTACTGTTCAGCTGCCAGTGCTGGCGTGTGGAGAGAGGCTATTGGTGATGGCTCTACATCCTGTGCGTGACTGAGCACTATTGCCTTGCTCCCGTGGCTGCCCAGCTTTCCCCTGCAGGCATTTCCCACCACGATCTTCCCCCTCACATCCCCACCATCCGTCTCTGCACAGTCAACAGCAGCCCTCGCAGTGGGTTTGCTCCACAATCCCTAAACTCCAGCTCCCAGCTGCTGCGCCTTCTCGGGCACCTGCGTCCCTCTCCAGGGTATGTATGGCTGTGGCAAGGACTGTCTGATTCTCATTCATTTAGGCTGCCACAGATCAGCTGTTTCACTTAAATGTTTCTCCTCTGACTCAGACAACTGCCCCACTGTGGGGATCGGAGCCCTGCTTCCGTTCCCCCCACCTGCCGAGGATATGTCCACTCCTACTACCACTGTTTTTTCCCCTAGTTCCTTCATTCTACGGAGTTTTGTGTGGCTCTATATATGCTTTTCCACTGGTCAGGTCCTCCTGTACGATTTCAGCTGGTGATGCACTTCTGTGTCTGAAGGTGTATTCCTGATGTATCTATGAAGAGAGATGTATTCCACCTCCACCTACTCCTCCGCCATCTGTTCCCCCTCATCTTTTTTTTCTTTAACTGTACAAAAAATAAATTAACTTTATTAAGTTACCACTTCAGTCTTTATATCGATTGTTTATAAAAATATTTTTGAAATACATTATTGAAAGTGAATACACAATAAATAGAAAATAAGGATGCATGGTTCTGCAGACATATAAACCAACTTATCTTGATTTATTGCCCATTGCTGTAGGCAAAATTTGACATGGATTCAGCATTACTGACACAGCAGTCAGAGTATCAGGGTGAGGGTTGCAAACTATGAGAAAAGTAGCTTAAAACTCTGGACCAAAAAAACCCTCTGGATCACTCACCAAAAGAAAAAAAAAATGTTGTTCATCTGGAAGTTAACCTTAGTATAATACTGAATTATCTACTACTACCCATAGCTGGAATCAAGATTGCCGGGAGAAATATCAGTAACCTCAGATATGCAGATGACACCACCCTTATGGCAGAAAGTGAAGAGGAACTAAAAAGCCTCTTGATGAAAGTGAAAGAGGAGAGTGAAAAAGTTGGCTTAAAGCTCAACATTCAGAAAACGAAATTCATGAAGCATCATTTCCCGAGGTATGTTTGTTTCTGGAACATACAGCTTACATGCTCTTCTTTCAAAGGCAGCCATCATCTGCTTTACAACTTCATTGAAAAACTACTGTGGTAAGCTGAGAGTGTAGAAGTGAGCAAAATTCAAAAGAAATAGAAAAATCCAAAGTATAAATTCTTGGGTAGTCAGGAAGATCTGGGTGAAAATGCCAAATAGTCTCCAAATGATTGAAGAGCTTCCCATCAGTACAGGATACCGTCACCAAATGTGGTTTCACCAAGGTTACTACTGATATACTGCACTTCAATACAAGTGGAAATCCAATTTCTAATCGTGTTTTGCAGTATTCAGATCTCCTTGATACTATATCTAGTCAAAGCTATGGTTTTTCCAGTAGTCATGTATGGATGTGAGAGTTAAACTATAAAGAAAGCCGAGCACTGAAGAATTGATGCTTTTGAACTGTGGCGTTGGAGAAGACTCTTGAGTCCCTTGGACTGCAAGGAGATCCAACCACTCCATCCTAAAGGAGATCAGTCCTGAATATTGATTGGAAGGACTGATGCTGAAGCTCCAATATTTTGGCCACCTGATGCAAAGAACTGACTCACTGGAAAAGCTCCTGATACTGGGAAATATTGAAGGCAGGAGGAGAAGGGGATGACAGGATGAGATGGTTGGATGGCATCAGCGACTTGATGGACATGAGTTTGAGCAAGCTCTGGGAATTGGTGATGGACAGGGAAGTCTGATGTGTTGCAGTCCATGGGATTGCAAAGAGTCAGACATGACTGAGTGATTGAACTGAACCGAAGGTCACATGACCAGTCACAGAAGCGAGGACAGAGCAGGTGACTATCATCTCCTTCCTTTTGCTGGTGTGCATGTACATGTAGAGTTAGCATTTTCTTCTCTTTTAGTTTTATACAAGTTTTATTGCAGGTTAAAAGGCAGAGGAACCAGAGATCAAATTGCCAACATCCGCCAGATCATGGAAAAAGCAAGAGAGTTCCAGAAAAACATCTATTTCTGCTTTCCTGACTATGCCAAAGCCTTTGACTGTGTGGATCACAATAAACTGTGGAAAATTCTCAAAGAGATGGGAATAGATTTCTCGAAGATGGTGGAGGAATAGGATGGGGAGACCACTTTCTCCCCAACAAATTCATCAAAAGAACATTTAAACGCTGAGTAAATTCCACAAAACAACTTCTGAATGCTGGCAGAGGACATCAGGCACCCAGAAAAGCAGCCCATTGTCTTCGAAAGGAGGTAGGAAAAAATAAAAGACAAAAAAAACAGAGAAAAGAGGCAGGGACGGAGCTCCATCCAGGGAAGGGAGTCTTAAAAAGAGAGAAGTTTCCAAACACCAGGAAACACTCTCACTGCTGAGTCTGTGGAGAGCCTTGGAAGCACAGAGGGCAACATAACAGGGAGGAAAAGTAAATAAATAATTAAAACCCACAGATTATGAGCCCAACATTAACTCCCCCAGTGGAGAAGCAGCACAGATGCCTGTACCCACCACTAGCAAGCGGGGGCTGGGCAGGGAGATGTGGGCTGCATTGCTTAGAGTAAGGTTCTGGCCTGAATGCCTGAGCGCAATCTGAGCGAACTAACTTGGCCTAGCAAATCAAACTGTGGGATAACTACCACGCAAAAAACCAGCCCTAACCTAAGACACCGCCAGGCCCGTGCACAGAACAAAGGACTGAACAGAGATAGCCAGCTGCAGACCATCCCCCTCCGATGACAGGCAGCCAGAGCCGGAAAGGGGCAATCGCAGCCCCAGAGAGACATTATCTACAAAACTGTAAGCAGGCTTCTTTGCTAACTAAGACTTCTTGGGGTTCTGGACAGTCATCATCTGCCTGAGAAGGTGTGCCGGTTGTACACCCAGAAAACTGAGCGGCAGGGATGGGGGAGGCGGTAAGTCGCAGCCACCGCGCTGGCCAAACACCTCATCACCTGAGCTGCTTGGACCTGGGAAGGGCACCAAATGCAGGCCCAACCAAGTCTGCGCCTCTGAGGACTACCCAAGTGCCTGAACCTGAGCAGCTTAGACCTGAGAGGTGCATGTAGCCCAGGGCTGGCCTCAGACAGTTCCTGGCAGAGCAACCTAGAGCTGGAGCGGTGTGCGCCATGAGTGGGGGCAGGCCCAGCGTGGCACTGCAAGCACACACCAGTATTATTTGTTTGCAGCGTCCCTCCCTCCCCACAGTGCAACTGAACAAGTGAGACTAAAAAAAGTGTCCACCACCGCCCCCTTTGTGTCAGGGCAGAAATCAAACACTGAAGAGACCACCAAACAGAAGAAGCTAAAACAGAGGGAACTGCCTTGAAAGTGACAGATGCAATAGATTAAAACCCTGTTGTTAGTACCGACTACATAGGAAGGGGCCTATAGATCTTGAGAAATATAAGCCGGACCAAGGAACTATCTGAAAATGAACTGACCCCACAATATCCACACCACCACCAGAGAAAGTCCTAGATATATTGTTACTATTTTTAAGATCATTCTTTTTTTTTTAAATTAAAAAAAAATTTAAGTCCTCTATTACTCCTTTAATTTTCACTTTTATAACCTACTATTACTTTGTAAAAAAAAAAAAAAAAAGACCTATTTTTTAAAAGCAAATTTCATATATAATTTTTGTGACTTTTTTTTCTCTTTTTTTTCTTCTTTTCTTTAATACTGTATTTTTGAAATTCCAAACTCTAGATTTTTAATCTTTGCTTTTTGGTATGTTATAAATTTTGTACTTTTAAGAACCTAATCTTCAGTACCCATTTTTACTTGGGAGTGAGATTACTGGCTTGACTGCTCTCTCCCCCTTTGGACTCTCCTTTTTCTCCACCAGGTTGCCTGTGTCTCCACTCTATCCCCTCTCTTCTCTACCCAACTCTGAATTTCTGTGTGTTCCAGATGATGGAGAACACTTAGGGAACTGATTACTGGCTGGATCTGTCTCGCTCCTTTTGATTTCCCCCCTTTTATCCTTCTGGGCACCTCTGTCTCCTTCCTCCCTCTTCTCTTCTCTGTATAACTCTGTGAACACCTCTGAGTGGTCCAGTTGTAGAGTGCACATAAGGAAGTGATTACTGGCTAGCTTGCTCTCTCCTCTATTCCACCTCAGCTCATTCGGGTCACCTCTAACTTCCTCCTCCCTCTTCTCCATGTAACTCTGTGAACCTCTCTGGGTGTCCCTCACTGTGGAGAAATTTTACATCTTTAACCTAGATGTTTTATTAATGGTGCTGTATAGAAGGAGAAGTCTTGAGACTACTGTAAAAATAAGACTGAAAACCAGAAGCAGGAGGCTTAAGTCCAATCCCTGAGAACACCAGAGAACTCCTGACTCCAGGGAACATTAATTGACAGGAGCTCACCAAATGCCTCCATACCTACACTGAAACCAAGCACCACCCAAGGGCCAACAAGTTCCTGAGCAAGACATACCACACAAATTCTCCAGCAACACAGGAACACAGCCCTGAGCTCCAATATACAGGCTGCTCAAAGTTACTCCAAAACCACTGACATCTCATAACTCATTACTGGACACTTCATTGCACTCCAGAGAGAAGAAATCCAGCTCCACCCACCAGAACACCAACACAAGCTTCCCTAACCAGGAAACCTTGACAAGCCACCTGTACAATCCCAACCAAAGTGAGGAAACTCCACAATAAAGAGAACTCCACAAACTGCCAGAATACAGAAAGGACACCCCAAACTCAGCAATATAAACAAGATGAAGAGACAGAAGAATACCCAGAAGGTAAAGGAACAGGATAAATGCCCACCAAACCAAACAAAAGAGGAAGAGATAGGGAATCTACCTGATAAAGAATTCTGAATAATGATAGTGAAAATGATCCAACATCTTGAAATAAAAATGGAATCACAGATACATAGCCTGGAGACAAGGATTGAGAAGATACAAGAAAGGTTTAACAAGGACCTAGAAGAAATAAAAAAGAGTCAATATATAACGAATAATGCAATAAATGAGATCAAAAACACTCTGGAGGCAACAAATAGTAGAATATCGGAGGCAGAAGATAGGATTAGTGAAATAGAAGATAGAATGGTAGAAATAAATGAATCAGAGAGGAAAAAAGAAAAACGAATTAAAAGAAATGAGGACAATCTCAGAGACCTCCAGGACAATATGAAACGCTCCAACATTCGAATAATAGGAGTCCCAGAAGAAGAAGACAAAAAGAAAGACCATGAGAAAATACTTGAGGAGATAATAGTTGAAAACTTCCCTAAAATGGGGAAGGAAATAATCACCCAAGTCCAAGAAACCCAGAGAGTTCCAAACAGGATAAACCCAAGGCGAAACACCCCAAGACACATATTAATCAAATTAACAAAGACCAAACACAAAGAACAAATATTAAAAGCAGCAAGGGAAAAACAACAAATAACACACAAGGGGATTCCCATAAGGATAACTGCAGATCTTTCAATAGAAACTCTTCAGGCCAGGAGGGAATGGCAAGACATACTTAAAGTGATGAAAGAAAATAACCTACAGCCCAGATTACTGTACCCAGCAAGGATCTCATTCAAATATGAAGGAGAAATCAAAAGCTTTACAGACAAGCAAAAGCTGAGAGAATTCAGCACCACCAAACCAGCTCTCCAACAAATGCTAAAGGATATTCTCTAGACAGGAAACACAAAAAGGGCGTATAAACTCGAACCCAAAACAATAAAGTAAATGGCAACAGGATTATACTTATCATTAATTACCTTAAATGTAAATGGGTTGAATGCCCCAACCAAAAGACAGACTGGCTGAATGGATACAAAAACAAGACCCCTATATATGTGTTCTACAAGAGACCCACCTCAAAACAGGGGACACACACAGACTGAAAGTGAAGGGCTGGAATAAGATATTCCATGCAAATATGCAGGTCCGGAAGCAACTGTTAGAACTGGACATGGAACAACAGACTGGTTCCAAATAGGAAAAGGAGTATCTCAAGGCTATATATTGTCACCCTGCTTATTTAACTTATATGCAGCGTATATCATGAGAAATGCTGGGCTGGATGAAGCAGAAGCTGGAATCAAGATTGTCGGGAGAAATGTCAATAACCTCAGATATACAGATGACACCACCCTTATGGCAGAAAGTGAAGAAGAACTAAAGATCCTCTTGATGAAAGTGAAAGAGGAGAGTGAAAAAGTTGGCTTAAAACTCAACATTCAGAAAACGAAGATCATGGCATCTGGTCCCATCACTTCATGGCAAATAGATGTGGAAACAGTGGCTGAATTTATTTTTCTGGGCTCCAAAATCATTGTGGATGGTGATTGCAGCCATGAAATTAAAAGACACTCCTTGGAAGAAAAGTTATGACTAACCTAGACAGCATATTGAAAAGCAGAGACATTACTTTGCCAACAAAGGTCTGTCTAGTCAAGGCTATCGTTTTTCCAGTGGTCATATATGGATGTGAGAGCTGGACTGTGAAGAAAGCTGAGTGCCGAAGAATTGATGCTTTTGAACTGTGGTGTTGGAGAAGACTCTTGAGAGTCCCTTGGACTGCAAGGAGATCCAACCAGTGCATCCTGAAGATCAGTCCTGCGTGTTCATTGGTAGGACTGATGTTGAAGCTGAAACTCCAGTACTTTGGCCACCTGATGTGAAGAGCTGACTTATTTGAAAAGACCCTGATGATGGGAAAGGTTGAGGACAGGAGGAGAAGGGGACGACAGAGGATGAGATGGTTGGATGGCATCACCAACTCAATGGACATGGGTTTGGGTGGACTCCAGGAGTTGGTGATGGATAGGGAGGCCTGGTGTGCTGGGGTTCATGGGGTTGCTGAGTAGGACATGTCTGAGAGACTGAACTGAACTATGTTCAGAATTTATAAACAACTCTTACAACTCAACAATAGAACAGTCATCCTGATTCAAAATAGGCAAAGGATTTGAATAGACATTAAAAAAAAAATAAAGTATATATAAATGGCAAATAAGGACACAAAAAGATGCTCAGTATGATTGGTCATTATGGAAATGCAAATCGAAAGCATGAGATACTGCTTTAAACCCACTAGAATGTCTACAAACAACAGGCAACAAAATAGAAATTAACAAGTATTTGTAAAGATATACAGAAATGAAGCTCTCCGACATTACAGATAGGGTGGTAAAACGTGGAGCCGATGTGTCAGTTCCTCAAATGGTTAAATAGTACTAAATGACCTAGCAATTCTACTCCCTGATATATACCTAAGAGGATATGCTCACCAAAAAACATGGACAAGAATGTTTACAGTGGGTTAATATTCATATTAACCTAAAAGTGAAAACCATCCAAATATCAAATGATATTATCAATTGATAAGTGAATAAAGGAAAATTCCATTTTGTGCACTTGGTATATGCACAAAATGGAATATTCACCCTTAAAAAGGAATAAAATTTGACACGATACAACATGGATGAACCTTGAAAACATTGTATGTCAAAGCCAGACACAAAATGTCACATACTGTATGATTCCATTTATATGAAACATTCAAAATAGGCAAATCTACAGACACAGAAAGTATATTACTGGTTTCCAGGGGATGGGGATGGGGAAATTGGTAGTGATTGCTAATGGGGATGGGGTCTATCTCTTGGGATGATGGAAATGTTCTGGAATTGATGCTAATAGTTGCACAACTTTGTGAATAAACTAAACATCACTGAATTGCACACTGCAGAATGCTTAAAATGGTGACTTCTATCTCAACTTAAAAAATCTACCTAAGTTTAAAAAAAAATTGTGACAAGATATACCTAATAATAAAATGGATCATTTTAACCATTTTTAGGTTAGTTCAACGCCATTGAGTACATTTACCTTGTTGTGCAAACAGCCTCACCACCCATCTCCAGAACTTTTCTTGCAAATCTTTGCAACTCCATGGACCAAAGCCTGCAAGGCTCCTCTGTCCCTGGGATTTTCCAGCCAAGAAGACTGGAGTGGGTTGCCATTTCCTCCCCCAGGAGATCTTCTCGACCCAGGGATCAAACCCATATTTTCTGAATCTCCTGAATTGCAGACACATTCTTTACCACTGAGCCACAGGGAAAGCCCAAAACTGAAACTCTATCCATTATATAATAACTTCCCACTTCCATTTCCCCCAAGTCCTGGCAACCACTATTCTACTTTCTATGTGCATTTGACTAGATATTTCATATAAGTGGAATCATACAGTTTTTGTCCTTTTGTGACAAAAGTATGCGTCCTGCTTATTTCACTTAGTATAACATCTAAGTATAACATCTTAGTATAACATCTAACATCAGGTTCATCCATGTTGTAACATGTGTTAGAATCCTTTCAAAGGCTGAATAATATTCCATTTGTGTATATACCGTATTTTCTTCATCCACTCACCCAACAATGGACACTTGAGTTCTTCCACCTTTTGGCTTCTGTGAATAATGCTGCTAATAAACACGGGTGTACAAGTAACTGTTTGTATCCCTGCTTTTTGAAAAATTTTTAAAAAGTTGTGAACTCATTTTGAAGATTGTGAAATGAAACTAATTTTGAAAATACACATATCTTTTGCATTAGCTTATGGACTAAAAACTTATTTTAGCTGAAAGTCACCCAAAGGAGAACCTAAAGATCAATGGTACCATTTGCTTTAAAGAAATACAAAAGACATAAAAGTATTCATTGCAAATTTATTATGCATTAGGAAGCTTAACTTAAAAACCAACAGCATAGTAAAAAAAGATATGTTATCTTTGTTCATAGCAGAACAGGTTTCAAAATATATATATTTTTAAATGTATTCAGTCAGTACACAATCCTTTATAAAAGTTGTATATATATTTTTTCTGTCAAT
>SJYT01014259.1:187239-206171 GCA_006410635.1 Cephalophus harveyi
AATACTTTCATTATATTTATAAATACAAGATTTACACAGCACCCCATCAAAAAAAATTAAAACTCCTTATGATATAGCTACATATATTTCATACCTATAAAACTTTCAAAGGAGTGCTATGTTAAAGATGGGCCCTAGTTAATGCTCCACTTACTCGTGCAGCAAAACACACATAAATCTGTAAAGTTTTCTTTGTCCATAAAACATCTTGAAAAGTTAGCAAGACACTTGTGAAACTGAGCTTCTTAAATCCATATTTTAGGAAGGGATTTGCTGTGCATATTCCTATGAGATTTAAAAGGCAGAGAACAGATGAAAACAAAGACTGAAAACAAATGCCTACATATAACAGTTAAGGTAGGGATGTGATACAGTGAAAAGCAGGAAACAGGATATGTGGGTGGGAGTAAATAGCAATAAAACATTACATGAGTCTAAACTTGGATATAAACTCCACTGGTATCCAGTTACTAACTCTCATCTGCACTTAGGAATGTTTACATTGTTGAAAACCTTACAAGCACCCTCCAATTTCTATGTTGCCACCAGAATGCTTGATGTATGTTTTTCTTCTGTAAAATCACCATGGCTCTAACCAAGACATTAGGTCCAGGAATCTGAACTGCTAGTACTTCATGATTTAGATTTATTAAAAAATTTTCCTTCCTCTGGTAAAGGTATTAAATAATACTAATCAGTATTGTTACTATCCAGAGGTGTATACGCTGAATTTCATTCTAGCCAAGAATAGGAAGCAGAGAAGGAAAGGAGAGTAAGACTAGATTTTTGCTGACCTTAGAACAAAGGCAACAGATCCCTGACACTGAGTGACTCCTGAAGCAGCCACTCACAAACTGTCATGGGATAAATGCACACAGTTCAGAGGAACAGGAGAGGAGAAAAGACGGGATTTTTTACCTTAAATTTTGTCAGAGACAGCAGTTGTATTACAATCCTGCACCTTTTGAAAAGGACGTGATCACTCCTACAGTGACATTATTAAAGGAAAGCCATCATTTCTACCACAGATTTTGAGTTTCTGAATGTGGATCCCAGATAACTTTGAGAGTTGCATATTATTTGCAGAAAAGTGTATTTCAAATCTTATTTAGTTCTGATGTATAATGAAAAGGAAAAGAATGGTGGAAGAGGCACAGGAGGAGGAAGGGGAGGAAGACAGGGATGGAGGTGGTTACTTCTCAAACTCAGCCCTGAAGGGTGCTACTAGTATCTCTGCTCCAGCACCATGAAGTCTCCACATGGTGTGGTTCCGCCATGGCTCTCAGAGATGGCGTCCACAGAATCCTTTCTGCAGAATTATAGCTCAGTGCACTGATGCCCAGGCTCTTCGAGGGAAGAAAGCTCCCAGATGCTGCTGTCCTGCAGTAGTGGCTCAATGTCCTCATCACTGCCCCGTTCTGGAGTGTTGGCCAGGCTGCCACTGATACTGTTGCTGTGTTTTTGAATTCCACTGCCTCTACTGTACTCAGGGATGAATACAGCAACCAGGAAAGACATAAGAACTATACATGCCCCGAACAAAAATGGTGGGCCTGGGATGACAGCTCCCTGGTGGGTGTGGAAACAAATGAAGATGAAGAATTAGTTAGCCTTTCAAACTAAAATTAGTACTGGATAAGCCAAAAAAATTAAAAAAAGCCACACCACTGAAAAGTGAGTTATTTTCTCATTAGCAAATGTTCGTTAACAGTCATGGCAAATTCTAACAAAGCCTGGTGTCTGGAATACAATGGAGGGCAACTAATCACTGCTTTGTGTAACACTTTCCGACAGCTTAACCAATTATGTATAAGCACAACTGTTTATCTCTAATCTTGCCCTGTGACCAGAGATCATGCAGTCTGTATACGTAAGAACATTAATTCCAGTTTTGTACAGAAATCTATATTAAACATAGATTGGAAGGAGGGAAGTAACAGCAAATAAAAAGTAGAAAAAGGCACTTTAGCTCAATTTGTAGCTGGAAGTTTAGGTCATTTCATCTTTTATTTGGCCTCAGTTTCACCAGAAGACAGCATTCTGACCAGAGAAATTATGTAGGTGAAAACAGAATCTGAACAAAGGCAAGACAAATATTTTACATAAGATATTATCACTGAAGTGATCCTGCCCTAGTCCCAAGAAGCAGTGAACACACACTACTGTCAAATACAATAGTAATATTATAAAAATAAGAACACTTGCCAAATTTAAGGTCACAAGATTTTGTTCTAATCAGATACAATTGTTAAAAACTAGGCTTATTACCAAATTACCTGTAGGGCAGCATTGTTAGAAATCAATTCTGGTTCCAACTCAGTCAGTTCCACATGGAACATGTAGAATATGAAGCCATACAAGGCTGGCCCCAGTCCATTACAGAGTCCTCTTATTCCAGTTATGATACCCTGGGCAACTCCTAAGTCAGAACAAAGAGAAGGGACCAAGTCTCAGAAAAGCATCTCAAGATTGGAGACTTAAGAGCCGTTTCTTTCAAACTATAAAATACTGATTAAGCTGGACTGAGTACCCATCATACTGATATCCGTTCACTGTACAAATGTCTCCTTGTCCTTTTCTATGCCCTTATAATGCTGTCCTCACTACCTGTCCTAAGATCTATAAGGATATGAAATGACACCGATGTTTCTAAAATCCCTTTGAGGCTGAATTCCCCCTGAACAACAGATCTTCCTATAAACAGGGAATGATAAAATGAAAATTTTTAATACTCTCAATTTATAGGCAATTTCTATTTTTTTATGGATTGAGATTTTCTACTTATTTAATGGTGCTTTTACAATAAAAATCTGTCCTTTGCACCTTGGATCCCTGCCCAAGTGTCAGTCCATAGGGTTCCTGAATCTGTGTGCTTCTAGCACCTTCTGACAGATTCTGTTCCTCACAGTGATAGCTGTACTCCAAGTACACCTGTACTGAAAAATCCCAGAAGTGTCAATTTCTAAGTATCTCTGGTGTCTCTTGTGGCAGGTAAAAAATTAGCTTGAATCATGAGATAGATGTTTCTGTAAGTCAAAAACGGTCAAATATAATTCAACCTAATATATTGTGTTCTAATAAGTTTATTTGCTGACATTTAGAAACATATGTATTATTACATGTAAGCATAAAAGAAGCCAAAGCAAATTCATGCCCTGAGAGATAAGGTAAGAGTCTCTTAGAGCCCAGGCAATGCCCGTTCTTCACAGATAGCTCATGCCTTTACTTCAACCACAGCATCTACCAAGGATGCAGTCAGCTAAGTGACCACAGCAGGATAAAACACAGATCTGAGGTCTTCCAATGATAACTGCTATATTTAAAAGAGATAACCAGCATGGATCTGTTGTTAAAAAAAAAATTAAAAAACAAAAGTAGATATGAATAAAATGGCTAATTTCCAATGTGAAAAAATAAGTGCAACCAATAAACTATCTTTTCCAGTCTAGTTTTTTTTTTTTATTGAAACTTTTTAAAGATCTCTAAGACATAATTTTTTTTTTTTCTAAAATTCACTATTTCCTGACTATAGTCAGGTAAACCATTAAGTGATGGAGAAGGAAAATAGTTAATTTCAGCAGTAAGAAGCACCTGATAGGGAAGCCAGAGGCACCAGAGGGATGAGGAGTCTAGACATTTACAGTGCTACTCTACACAGTCATCTTAGTTTTGTCTCTCACTCTGCATCCAAATATCAAGAACTACGCATATTTATCTGTTCAAAGAATCATTAGTGATTACAGCGATTAAATAAAGAACACATTGTTTTACTAGCTAGTCTATCAATTATTTAACAGATATCTGTTAAAATATGAGTATATTCTAGTAAATTCTGACAGTAACATAAAAGAAGAGTCAAAAGAGAAATTAGATAGTTTCATTTCTAAGCATTCTGACTTGCTGTCTCCAGATTTCAAAAATATGAGTCTAAAATCAAAGCAGGAAGGAAAAGAGAATTTTCCTATTTGCCAAAGTAAAGAGGTATGATTGTTCAGCAGGGACCACACAGCTGTGACCTGTCTCTATGCTGATGTGGAAAGAGGCTCAGAGATGCTCATGCTCCCGGCAGGTCCATCTCCACTGAGGGAAAGAAACAGTGAGGGGGACAGTGACCTCACCTTGCTGATTTGACTCTGCATTCTGAGAGACGAGGGTACTGACCGCTGGGAACGTAATGCTGGACACGGCGGCCACAATCCCTGCTGCCCACATCATCCTGCAATGACAGGTCAGGCTGTGGTCAGGGGGCAGGCCAGCCCCAGTGAGAGAGCTGTTCAGAGTACAAGCGGCAAAAGCACAAAATGCTTTCTGTTGTCTTACGTTAAGTTGTATTTATTTTTTTTCCTCTTTGAAATTTTTTTTTTTTAAAACCTAATATGTTACACAGCATACTGTTAACACTAATAATGATCACTTCATGAGCTGGGAAAGTTTCATTTCTTTATCTTACCTGTCAAAATATGTTTTTCTTACTGGTTTCTCTATTGCCATCTTTAAATGCAAGCTCAATGAAATTCAAAAGGATTTCTTGTTTCTGTAAATCCACATTTTTTCTCACCAATTTTCCACTTTTTTCTTTGTACAAAAGGCTTGCCTCCATACTGCCCTTAGGCTGCCTAGTTTCCTACCCTCAATAAAGTGTTGTGTGCAACCAACTGAGAAAAACGGACACCTGGAGTTCAGGATGGCATCTTGCGGACTTCCAAGTCTGCTTCCTTTAGACCTTTGTCTCAATGAAAGGAACCTATGGTTCCTTATGTGTGTGTTAGTAGTATTAAGCGTGAGTGTGAGCAAAGTCCAGTGCCAACCTCTAAAACCCTGTGGCCAGACTGTCTTGGGGATGACAAGAATAACCTTACTCAAAAGGAAAAACCCTTTAGGTTGATAGAATCAGCTGTTGAACCAAAGTTCATAGGACTAAAATTAAGGTTTCCAAGAACAAGAAGAATCTACCACTAACCACCTAAAGCATTTCAGGTTCTAAACTATGTCATTCATTTCTGGTTGGAAAATAAGGACCAAGTCAAACATTTTAAATGAAGATATGAACTGTAGTATTTGGTAACAGGCACATAAGGAAACTTGCCACACAACAAAACAATACTCACTTCTTTTTATTTTTTCTTATTCCACCAGGCTTAATTTGACTTCTTTTCCTAATAACAGGAATCTTAACTGTTAGAAGTAATAACTGCCTCTGGGTACAGAAGCTTTTGAAGGAGATCTTAGTGTTCATCTAACTCACATACTTTATATTATAAAGATTACGTCACTGTCCAATGTCACTCAGCTAATTACAGCAGTAAATCCTGCCATAATCAGTAATTTTTCCTTGTTTTCTTGTTTTGTTTTTGACTGTATGTGCTCTCACCAAAAAGTGACAAATGTGTTTAACAATTAGGCATAAAACTTTTTTTGGAGGGTTGGAGAAAGAGATACATATATTTAGTTAAGTAACATCTCACTGAAAGCTTGATGAGGTGAAGGCAATCTGTCTGAATAATGTGGAATTATCTAGCTGTACCCTTCCTCAAACTAAGGCTAAAGAGTTTCTGAAATTTTGAATACACTATGCTAGTAAAGTAACTCCTGCTTCTTTTGCATGAACACTCAACCAATTCAAGCTCGTCTAAAAGATACATCTGTCATGAGAATCTATTGGAGAAACTTACCAAGCTTGAGATCCAAAACCATACCAGGCTAACTGGAACATCTGGAAGCCCAAACCAAGGAGAACAGTGTTCTTATTCCCTAATGATCTCATCAAGCTAGTAAGAAAGACTGTCTGCAAAGCAAAGGGGATAATCATTAGAAATCATATTAGCATAGAGATTTGATGCAAGCTCTGTGGAAAAGCCCATTAATGGTGACCAAGAACCTCTAATTGCAGCCCACTTGACCTGACACCTTGGAAACCACATAGTACTGATGCAGCTCCAGAAGGAGTGAACCTTCAAGGGCTTCCCAAACTGACTCGGGCTCAGGGCCTTCAGCCTCCTCCCCAAAAATCTGTTTATGTGTTGCTTGCTGCTGTTCAGTCACGAACTCTTCGACCCCATGGACTGCAGCACATCAGGCTGCACTGTCCTCCACTACATCTCAGAGTTTGCTCAAACTCATGTCCATTGAGTCACTGATGCCATTGAACCATCTCATCCTCTGTTGCCCCATTCTCCTTCTGCTTCAGTGTTTCCCAGCATCAGGGTCTTTTATAATGAGTTGGCTCTTTGTTATCAGGTGGCCAAAGTATTAGAGTTTCAGCTTCACTCCTTCCAATGAATATTCAGGGTTGATTTCCTTTAGGATTGACTGCTTTGACCTTCTTGTAGTCCAACTGGTGGGAGTTAACAGTTTCACAAAGTTGGATTGATACAAATATGATTTTAACAAATATAAAATATGTTAGTCACTCAGTCGTCTCAAGTCTTTGCAACACAATGGACTATAGAATGCCAGCCTCCTCTATCCATGGAATTCTTTAGGCAAGAATACCAGAGTGAGTTGCCATTCCCTTCTCCAGGGACTTTCCTAATTCAGAAATTGAACTCGAGTCTCCCACACTGCAGGCAGATTTTTACTGTCTGAGCCACCACTCTGCTAATAAAGTAGGTGAGATAGACTGAAAGGGGATAAGATAAAAGATGAATTTGGGCTAACTAACTAGAGTTAATATTAAAAAACAAATCATAAGCAACTTGATAGTTTAACATAATTTACACTGACTGATATAGTTAAAAAGTAAAAGGCATTTACCTGAATGTATTCCTATGAGGTATATTAGTTCTAGTAGTTTGGGAAAACAATTTTGTGGCATTCTCATTTCTCTTCCAGACAGACTTATCACAGAAGAGTGTTTCACATGGCCTTACCATGCTTTAAAACAGCATATAGCCCCTTCATGGATCCCAGCCTTGTGATGAAGGGGCTTGCATAACTCAATGAAGCTATGAGCCATGCCCTGCAGGACCATCCATCACGGATGGATCATAGTGAAGAGTTCTAAGAGAATGTGGTCCACTGGAGGAGGGAATGGCAAACTTCTTCAGTGTTCTTGCCTGGAGAACCTCACGAGCAGTATGAAAAGGCAAAAAGATATGACACCAGAAGATGAGCCCCCCAAGTCGGAAGGAATGCAATATGCTACTAGGGAAGATCAGAGGGCAATTATGAATAGCTGCAGAAAGGATTAAGTGGGTTGGACAAAACAGGGATGACACTTAGCTGTGGATGTATCTGGTGATCAAAGAAAAGTCTGATGCTGTAAAGAACAATACTGCTAGGAACCTGGAATGTTATGTTTATGAATCAAGTTGGACGTAGTCAAGCACAAGATGGAAGAGTGAATATTTTAGGAATCAGTACACTAAAATGGACTGGAATGGGTGAATGTAATTCAGATGACCATTATATCTACTACTGTGGGCAAGAATCCCTTAGATGAAATGGGTTAGCCCTTACAGTCAACAAACAAGTCCAAGACACAGTATTTGAGTGCAATCATAAAAACAAAATGATCTCAGTTCATTTTCAAAGCAAACCATTCCAACATCACAGTAATCCAAGTCTATGCCCCAACCACTAATGCTGAAGAAACTGGAGTCAAATAGTACTCTGAAGACTTATAAGACCTTCTAGAACTAACACCAAAAAAAGATGTCCTTTTCATTATAGGGGACTGGAATGCAAAAGTAGGAAGTCAAGAAACACCTGGAGTAACAGGTAAGTTTGGCCTTGGAGTACAAAATGGAAGCAGGGCCAAAGCTAACAGACTTTTGCCAAAAGAACGCACTGGTCATAGCAAACACCCTCTTCCAACAATATAAGGGATGGCTTTACACATGGATTTCACCAAATAGTCAATACTGAAATCAGATTGATTATAAACTTTGCAGGCAAAGATGGAGAAGCTTTATACACTCAGCAAAAACAAGACCTGCAGCTGGCTGTGGCTCAGATCATCATCTCCTTATTGTAAAATTCAGGCTTAAACTGAAGAAAGTAGGGAAAACCACTGAGCCATTCAGGTAAGATCTAAATCAAATCCCTTATGATTATACAATGAAGATGATGAATAGATTCAATAGATCTGATAGAGTAACTACAGAACTATGGATGGAGGTTTGTAACACAGTATAGGAGTCAATGACAAAAACCATCTCGAAAGAAAAAGAAATGCAAGAAGGCAAAGTGGTTGTCTGAGAAGGCTTTACAAATAGCTGAGGAAAGGAGAAAAGTGAAAGGCAAGGGAGAAAGGGAGAAAGGGAGAGATACACCCAATTGAATGCAGAAAATAGCAAGGAGAGATAAGAAGTCTTTGTCTCAGTAAATCAGCAAATTTGGAAAACTGAGTAGTGGCCACAGGACTAGAAAGGGTCAGTTTTCATTCCAATCCCAAAGAAGGGCAATGTCGAATAATGTTCAAACTACCATACAATTGCACTCATTTCACATGCTTGCAAGGTTATGTTTAAAATCCTTCAAGTGAGGCTTCAGCAGTACATGAATCAAGAACTTCCAGATGTTCAAGCTGGGATCAGAAAAAGCAGAGGAATGAGAGATCAAATTGCCAATACTTGATGGATCATAGAGAAAGCAAGGGACTTCCAGAAAAACATATACTTCTGCTTCACTGACTATATTCTAAAGCCTCTGATTTAGAATAAATCTCTAAAGCCTCTAAAGCCCATTCCAGTCCAACAGCAAACTGTGGAAAATTCTTAAAGAGATGGGAATACCAGATCACCTTACCTGTCTCCCAAGAAACCTGCATACAAGTTAAGAAGCAAAGTAAGAATCGGACATGGAACAACTGACTGGTTCCAGATCAGGCAAGAAGTATGTGAAGGCTGTATATTGTCGCCCTGCTCATTTAATTTATATGCCAAGCATATCATGAGAAATGCTGAGCTTGATGAATCACAAGCTGAAATCAAGACTGCTAGGAGAAATATCAACAACCTCAGATATGCAGATGATACCACTCTAATGGTAGGAAAGCAAAGAGGGACTAAAGAGCCTCTTGATGAAAGTGAAAAAGTTGGCTTGAAACTCAACATTAAAAAAACTAAGATCAAGCCATCCAGTCCCATCACTTCACAGCAAATAAAAGGGGAAAAAGTGGAAACAGTGACAGATTTCATTTTCTTGGGCTCCAAAATCACTGCGGACAGTGACTGTAGCCATGAAATTAAAACACACTTGCTCCTTGGAAGGAAAGCTATGACACAGCATATTAAAAAGCAGAGACATCACTTTGCTGACAAAGGTCCATATAGTCAATGCTATAGTTTTTCTGTAGTCACATACAGATGTAAATTGTGTCATAAAGAAGGCTTGGCACTGAAAAATTGATGCTTTCAAATTTGGTGCTGGAGAAAACTCTTCAGAGTCTCTTGGACTGCAAGAAGATCAAACCAGTCAATCCTAAAGGAAATCAACTCTGGATACTCATTGGAAGGACCAATGCTGAGGTTGAAGCTCCAATCGTTTAGGCACCTGATAGGAAGAGCCAACTCACTGGAAAAGATCCAGATGCTGGGAAAATTGAAGACAAAAGGAAAAGGGGGCTGCAGAGGATGAGATGATTAGATAGGATCACTGACTCAATGGACATGAATTTGATCAAGCTCTGGGCAATAGTGGATGACAGAGGTGCTTGCATGCTGCAGTCCATGGGGTCATGAAAAGCTGGACATGACTTAGCAACTGAACAACATAGCTACTTCAGGGAAACAGCCTCTCTGCAGTCCCATACAATATAGTGAATGTACCTAAGCACAACAATAAATTAACTCGAAACACATATGCCCTGCTTTTTGTGGTCCTGTATTTATAAAAGATGAGGAAACGTTTAATTGTTGTTGTTCAGTTGCCTAGTCATGTCAAACTCTGCAACCTCATGGACTGCAGCACACCAGCCTCCCTGTCCCTCACCATCTCCTGAAATTTGCCCAAGTTCAAGTCCATTGCATTGGGGATGCCATCCAGCCATCCATCCTCTGATGCCCTCTTTTACTTCTGCCCTCAATTTCTCCCAGCATGAGGGGCTTTTTCCAATGAGTCTGCTGTGCACATCAGATAACCAAATACTGGAGTTTCAGCTTCAGCACCAGTCCTTCCGAAGAGGATTCAGGGTTGATTTCCCTTAAGAATGACTGGTTTGATTTCCTTGCTGTCCAAGGGACTCTCAGGAGTCTTTTTCAGCACCATGGTTCGAAGGCATCAGTTATTTGGTGCTCTGTCTTCTTTATGGTCTAGCTCTCACAACTATACGTGATCACTGGGAAGACCATAGCCTTGACTATACGGACCTTTGCCAGCAGGGTGATGTCTCTGCTTTTCAACACACTGTCTAGTTTTGTCACCGCTTTCCTGCCAAGAAGCAAACGTCTTCTGATTTCATGGCTGTAGTCACCCTCTGCAGCGATTTTAGAGCCCAGGAAGAGGAAATCTCTTACAACTTCCACCTTTTCCCCCTCTAACTGCCATGAAGTAATTACATATAATCCTAATGTACTGACTTACCGTATTTCTTCAGTTTTGTGGATAGCAAAAATTGTAATATTTACAAATTTTCACTTCTGTTTTTCCCTTTCACTATTTTTCAGTATTGAAATAATATTGAAACATTCTTCTGGCTAATTTCAAAATAGTGGAGAAAGACTGTGGTTGGTGGCTGTATAAGCAAATTTTTATGTGCCAAACCTATGTGTTAGGGGTAACCACACATATTCTAAAAAGCACTAAAAATTTATATTAAATTCTAAAAGGAACAAGAACGTGGAGGAGTAGGTGGATGTGGAGTACATCTCTCTCCATGGATACAACAGGAATAGACCTTCAGACACAGAAGTACTTGCAGAACACCAGCTGAGAGCAGACAGGAGCATCTGACCAATGGAAAAGAATTAGAACCACACAATTATACAACCACACAAAACTCAGTAGGATGAAGGGACTAGGGGGAAAAACAGGAGTGTTAGTAGAACCAGACCTGCCCTTGGCAGGTTGGGAACTGAAACAGGGATCCGGGCAATTGGCATCAGGGCAATTGGCTGGGTCAGAGGAGAAATACTTAAGGCTGAGAGTGAAGCAGCTGATCTGTGGCAGCCTAAATGGAATGAGAATCAGACTGTCCTTGCCGCAGCCGTACATACCCCAGACAGGGATACTGGTCCCCTGGAAGGTGCAGCAGCTTGGAGCTGGAGTTTAGGAACTGTGGGGCAATCCCAGGGTGAGGGCTACTGTTGACGGCAGAGACACAGGCTGAGGGGCCGTGAGGGAGGAGTCTGTGGTGAGAAATGCCTGTGGAGGAAAGCCAGGCAGCCATGGAATGCAAGGCAATACTGCTGAGTTACACCTAGAGGGTGGAGCCATCACCACAGCCCTCTCTCCCCACATGCCAGCATCAGCACAGAAAAACAGAGAGGCTGGCCCATCAAGTGCCTGATGCACTGAACTACAGAGTAGGACCCCACCCAGTGTGCTCCTTTGAGTGACTGATGCGCCGAAATACAGAGTAGGACCCCACCCAGGGGGCCCCTCGATGTGCCTGACATGCAGATCTACAGAGTAGGACTCCAGCCAGGGGGCCCCTCTATACAGAAAAGGACCCTAGGCAAGGGAGTCCTCTAAGTTCATGAATGGATGGAGCTACAGAGAAAGAATATCTAAAGAGGTCTTCTGATCACCAGCTACCAGAGGCTTGAAAAAGGACTCTGATAGGGCCATAACTCCTGTGGCTGAGGCAGTCCATGTCCTTGCACACTTGGTTGGCACTGCCAAGGTCCGCGGGACCTAAGTAGATGGGCCACCTTCATGCTCAACCCTCAATGGGCAGAGCTGCCACAGGAAAAAGTCTTGTATCTATGAACATTGCTTTGGTTGTGTCCAACTCTTTTTGACCCTGTGGACTGTGGGTTGCCAGGCTTCTCTGTCAGGGGGGTTCTCCCACTGAGAATACTGGAGTATATTGGCCTATAGTGATTGTTATACCCTTCTAGAACACTATACTCCTGCTGTCCAACACACCAACTCCCCGAATACTTGGTGATGCCAGAGACCCTAAGACCCAAGCAGCTGCACCACCTCCATGCCTGGCCCTCACAGCGGCAAACCCAGGCCCTCCAGGGCAGCCTCATGAGCAAACCCCAGCAGAAGACCCACATGCAGTGGTGGAAATAAAACCACAATTGAAACCCAGGGGGAAGTGTGGCTAAGGCAGAAGACCAAAAGCCTTTCAATCAGCTGTATAAGCTGCAGATTCAATCCACATGAATAACTAGGCAGATTCTGTGCCTATGGAATATAAAAAAGGTCATTGAGAGCTCCCACAAAAGAAAACGCATTAGTTCTGACAGCTGTGAACATTTGAGGCAAGAACACACAGGAGTAGGACCAAATGAGAGTGTGAGCTGCCCTACAGCAGATTCAGAGACTAGAGCAATGTTGAGGGCATCTTAGAGAGGTGAGGTGAACTGTGACTCCCAGAGAGGGAAAGGACGCTAACAGCAGATACTCAATGAAGACATTTATTATTCCTACATTTTGACTAGCTCTGTAGTTTCTTTTGGATTCCGCACCCCCCTGCAACGTTTTTTCCTCCCTCTACTGTAGTTGTCAGTTTTACTAGCACTATGAAATCTAATTTAGCTTTTGAGTTTTTTTTTCAATCACAATCACACTTTTTTATTGCTGTTATAAACCTTTGGGTCTACATTGGCCTTTTGCAATTTTGTGGTGTTTTCTTTTCTTTTCTTCCTCTTTTTGTAATTTTAGTTTAAAAATTTTTTAAACCTATTACTTTTCTACATTTATTCCTTTGTTTGCCTTTCCTACTGTTCTTTTCCCCTTGAACTTAATCTCTTATATATATATCTTTTTTATCTACCTCTATTTAACTTTGCATTTCTATTCTTTCTTTCCTTTATCTCACCACATTTGTTAGTTTTATTCTCATTGTTTTATTCCCCAGTTGGTACCTTGCTTTAGTTTTGTTGTCCAGTTTGTGCTTTAGTTAGTTTTGTACTAAACTGGTAGATATCATTTTTGGTTTCCTTTGTTCACCAGGTCAATCTATTATACTTTATTTCTACTGGAATGTTTTGATTTTGCTTATGCGTGTATATGTATATTCCACTATGTTAACTAATCTTTGCTTGATTTTGTAACTGGCATCTGTGTGGGGTTCATCTTTGGTTTATCATTTTTGGTATTTAATATCATTTAGTTAGTGCAATAAAAAAACCACCTATGGAATCTCTGTTCCTAGCCAGAGATCAAGCCCTGTGCCTTCAGAGCGGGAACACTGACCCCAAGACCCTAGACTACCAGAGAACTCCTAACCCTAGGGAGTATCACATAGTGAGAGCTCCCACAAAGGAAACAACCTGAATACAAGATCTGGCATCACCCAACCAGCAGTAGTACCCTGTGCAGGACGCCTGATCCAAAAAACAAACAAAACAATACAAGCCCAGTCATCAGCAGACAGGAGTACCCCCTCACGCAGCCTCACCCGTCAGGAAAAACAAACAGCGCAAATCTCACCCTATACAAGGCTTAAACAAACCACTGGACCAACCTTAGGAGGGCAGAAACCAAAACTAAGAAAGAATTCAACCTTGAAGCCTGGGAAAAGGAGACCTCAAACACATTATGTTTAAAAAAAAAAAAAGAAAAGAAAAGCCAGAGAAATACTGCACAAATGAAGAAACAAACTAGAAACAGAAGTTCAAATAAAGGAAGAGGAAATAGGCAACCTACCTGACAAAGAATTCAGAATAATGATAGTAAACATGATCAAAAACCTTGAAAACAGAATGGAGAAAATGGAAGAATCAATTAACAAAGACCTAGAAGATTTAAAGAATAAACATACAGAGACAAACTATACAATTACTGAAATTAAAAACACTTTAGACAGAATCAATAGCAGAATATCTGGAGTAGAAAATGGATCAGTGAGCTGGAAGATAAACTTGTGGAAATAACTTCTGAAGAGCAGAATAAAGTAAAAAGAATGAAAAGAACTGAGGATAGTATCAGAAACTTCTGGGAAAATATCAAATGCATCAGCATTCAAATAATAGGAGTCCCAGAAGAAGAGAAAAATAAACGGGATGAGAAAATTTTTGAAGAGACTATATTGGAAAAAATCCCCAACATGGAAAAGGAAATAGTCAATCAAATTCAAGAAAGGTGCAGAGAGTCCTCACAAGGAGAAACACAGCTAGACACATACTAATCAAACTAAAAATGATTAAACACCAGGAAAGAATATTAAAAGCAGCAAGGGAGAAGCAACAAGTAACACAGAAGCGAAACCCCGTATATTTTAGCAGCTGAACTTTCAGCAGAAACTTTGCAGCCCAGAAGAGAATGGCAGGATATACTTAAATTACTAAGAAGGACCATTCAGGTATGACCTAAATAAATCAAATCCCTTATGACTATAATGTGGAAGTGAGAAATAGATTTAAGGGACTAGATCTGATAGACAAGAGTGCCTGATGAACTATGGACGGAGGTTGGTGACATTGTACAGGAGACAGGAATCAAGACCAACCTCAAGAAAAAGAAATGCAAAAAAGCAAAATGACTGTCTGAGGAGGTCTTACAAACTGTGAAAAGAAGGGAAGCAAAAAGCGAAGGAGAAAAGGAAAGACATACCCATTTGAACGCAGAGTTCCAAAGAATAGCAAAGAGAGATAAGAAAGCCTTCCTCAGCCATCAATGTGAAGAAATAGAGGAAAACAACAAAATGGGAAAGACTAGAGATCTCTTCAAGAAAATTAGAGATACCAAGGGAACATTTCACGCAAAGATGGGCTCAATAAAGGACAGAAATGGTAGGAACCTAACAGAAGCAGAAGATATTAAGAAGAGGTGGCAAGAATACACAGAAGAACTATACAAAAAAGATCTTCATGACCCAGATAATCATGATGGTGTGATCACTCACCTAGAGCCACACATCCTGGAATGTGAAGTCAAATGGGCCTTAGGAAGCATCACTACAAACAAAGCTAGTGGAGGTGATGGAATTCCAGTTGAGCTGTTTCAAATCCTGAAAGATGATGCTGTGAAAGTGCTGCACTCAATATGCCAGCAAATTTGGAAAACTCAGCAGTGGTCGCAGAACTGGAAAAGGTCAGTTTTCATTCCAATCCCAAAGAAAGGCAATGCTCAAACTACTGCACAATTGCACTCATCTCACACGCTAGTAACGTAATGCTCAAAATTCTCCAAGCCAGGCTTCCGCAATACGTGAGCCGTGAACTTCCAGATGTTTAAGCTGGTTTTAGAAAAGCGAGAGGAACCAGAGATCAAATTGCCAAAATCCACTGGGTCATTGAAAAAGCAAGAGAGTTCCAGAAAAACATCTATTTCTGCTTTATTGACTATGCCAAAGCCTTTGACTATGTAGATCAGAATAAACTGTGGAAAATTCTGAAAGAGATGGGAATACCAGAGCACCTGACCTACCTCAACCTAGATAGCATATTAAAAAGCAGAGACATTACTTTGCCAACAAAGATCATCTAGTCAAGCCTACAGTTTTTCCAGTGGTCATGTATGGATTTGAGAGTTGGACTATAATGAAAGCTGAGTGCTGAAGATTTGATGCTTTTGAACTGTGGTGTGGAGATCCAACCAGTCCATCCTAAAGGAGATCAGTCTTGGTGTTCATTGGAAGGACTGATGTTGAAGCTGAAACTACAATACTTTGGCCACCTGATGAGAAGAGCTGACTCATTTGAAAAGACCCTGATGCTGGGAAAGTTTGGGGGCAGGAGAAGAAGGGGACGACAGAGGCTGAGATGTTTGGATTTCATCACTGACTCAATGGACATGGGTTTGGGTGGACTCCAGGAATCACTGATGGACAGGGAGGCCTGGCACACTGCAGTCACAGGGTCTCAAAGAGTCAGACACGACTGAGCGACTGAACTGAACTGAACAGAACTGAAATGAAGAAGGAAAAATCTACAACCAAGATCACTCTATCTGGTAAGGATCTCATTCATAATGATGGAGAAATCAAAAGCTTTTTCAGACAAGTAAAAGTTAAGAGAATTCAGTACCACCAAACCAGCTTTATAACATATATTAAACATATATAGTCAGAAAACATAAGAGAAGAAAAGGATCCACAAAAACAAACCCCAAAGAATTAAGAAAATGGCAATAGGAACATACATATCAACAATTACTTTAAAAGTAAATGGATTAAATACTTCAACCAAAAGACACAGATTGGCTGAATAGATATAAAAACAAGACCCAAATATATGCTGTCTACAAGAAACCCACTTCAGAACTAAAGTCACATATAGACTGAAAGTGAGAGGATGGAAAAATATATTCCCGGCAAATGTAAAACAAAAGAAAGCTGGAGCAGCAATTCTTATATAAGACAAAGCAGTCCTTAAAGAATATTCTCCAGGGTAGACAACACTTTAAGTCACAAATCAAACCTCAGTAAATATATATAAAACTGAAATCATATCAAGTGTCTTCTCCGAACACAATGCTATGAGACTACATTTCAATTACATGAAAAATACTGTAAAAAAGACAAACACATGGAGATTAAACAATACATTTGTAAATAAGCAACAGTTTATTAAAGAAATCAAAACATTCATAGAAACAAATGACCAAGAAAACACGACAACTCAAAACCTATGGGATGCAGCAGTATGGTATTGGCACCAAAACAGAAAGATAGACCAATGGAACAAGACAGAAAGCCCAGAAATAAACCCATGCACCTGTGAGTACTTTATTTTTGACAAAGGAGGCAAGAATATACATGAGGCAAAGACAGCCTCTTCAATAAGTGGTGCTGGGAAAACTGGACAGCTACATGTAAAAGAATGAAATAAGAACACTTCCTAATGGCATCCTGTCCCATCACTTCATGGCAAATAGATGGGGAAACAGTGGAAACATTGGCTGACTTTATTTTTCTGGGCTCCCAAATCACTGCAGATGGTGATTGCAGCCATGAAATTAAAAGACCCTTACTCCCTGGAAGGAAAGTTATGACCAACCTAGACAGAATATTAAAAAGCAGAGACATTACTTTATCAACAAAGGTCCATCTAGTCAAGGCTATGGTTTCTCCAGTGGTCATGTACGGATTTGAGAGTTGGACTATAAAGAAAGCTGAGCACAGAAGAATTGATGCTTTTGAACTGCAGTGTTGGAAAAGACTCTTGAGAGTCCCTTGGACTGAAAGGAGATCCAATCCGTCCATTCTAAAGGAGATCAGTCCTGGGTGAGGATGGACAGATGTTGAAGCTGAAACTCCAATACTTTGGCCACCTGATGTGAAGAGCTGACCCATTTCAAAAGACCCTGATGCTGGGAAAGTTTGGGGGCAGGAGGAGAAGGGGATGACAGAGCCTGAGATGGTTGGATGGCATCACCGACTCAATGGACATGGGTTTGGGTGGACTCTGGGAGTTGGTGATGGACAGGGAGGCCTGGTGTGCTGCGGTTCATGGGGTCGCAAAGAGTCAGACAAGACTGAGTGACTAAACTGAACTGAACTAACACCATACAGAAAGATAAACTCTAAATGGATTAAAGGCCTAAATGTAACACCAGAAACTATAAAACTCTTAGAGGAAAACATAAGCAGAACACTTGAGAACATAAATCAAAGCAAGATCCTCTATGACCCACCTCCTAGAGTAATGGAAATAAAAACAAAAGGAAACAAGTGGGACCTGATTAAACTTAAAAGCTTTTATACAGGAAAGGAAACTATAAGCAAGGTGAAAAGGCAAACTTCAGAATAAGAAAATAATAGCAAATGAAACAACTGACAAAGGATTAATTTCCATAATATACAAGCAGCTCATACAACTCAATACCAGAAAAGCAAACAACCCAATCAAAATGTGGGGAAAAGACCTAAACAGACATTTCTCCAAAGAAGACCCGCCAATGGTTAACAAACATATTAAAAGATTCTCAGTATCACTCATTTTTAGAGAAATGCACATCAAAACTACAATGAGATATCACCTCACACATGTCAGAATAGCTATCATCAAAAAGTCTAACAATAAATGCTGGAGAGGGTGTGGAGAAAAGGGAACCCTCTTACACTGCTGATGTTAATGTAAAGTGACATAGACATGATGGAAAACAGTAGGAATAAAAAACTAGGAATAAAACCACCATATAACTCAGCAGTCCCACTTTTGGGCATATACCTTGAGGAAACCAAAACTGAAAAAAACCACCATGTACCCCAATGTTCACTGCAGCACTATTTACAATAGCTAGAACATGGAAACAACCTAGATGTTCATCGACAAAGGAATGGATAAAGAAGTTATGGTACAAAACATAATGAAATATTATTCAGCCATAAAAAGGAATTTGAGTCAGTTCTAATGAGATGGATGAACCTAGAGCCTATTATACAGAGTGAGGTAAGTCAGAATTAGAAAGATAAATATTGTACACTAACGCACATATATAGAATCTAGAAAGATGGCACCAAAGAATTTATTTAGAGGGCAGCAAAGGAGAAATGGACATAGAGAATAGACTTATGGACACAGGGAGAGGGCTGTAGAGGGTGAGATGTAGGGAGAGAGTAACATGGAATCTTACATTACCATATGTAACATAGATAGTCAATGGGAATTTGCTGTATGTCTCAGGGAAATCAAACAGGGTCTCTGCATCATCTAGAGGGGTGGGATGGAGAGGGAGATGGGAGTGAGGTTTAAGAGGGAGGGAACATATGTATACCTATGGCTGATTGGAAGTGAGGAATAGATTTAAGGGCCTAGATCTGATAGATAGAGTGCCTGAAGAACTATGGAATGAGGTTCGTGACATTGTACAGGAGACAGGGATCAAGACCATCCCCATGGAAAAGAAATGCAAAAAAGCAAAATGGCTGT